>JAIPRM010002890.1:0-28348 GCA_025469315.1 Stegophylla sp. TES_Ste_2020
TATCTATGTTTAAATTTTCATAAAATTCGGATCAAAAAATGATGGTTTCCGAGTCGTTTTTGTCAAATTTTGGGTAGTTTTTTCCAAAAAAAAATTGAAGAATTGAGAAATTCAAAAAATGACCTCTATAAGTACAATCTAGAGGCAAATCCGGTTTCAAAAAGTTATTGATCGAAACTTTTGGACAAGTATTTCTATACGAAAAGTTGTACACAGGAAAAAAAAACATTATTGTAAAAACACTAGCTTCTTCACTTCAATCAGAATCTAAAATAAAATAAAGAAATAAAATCAATGTATAGTTATTACACTATATTTTATTAATAACAAAATAAATATATGAATAAAATAAATAAATAAAAATAAACTTAGCCTGGAGTATTATTTTTCATTAACGACAGGTTTCGATTTTAAAAATCATCGTTAGGTTAAGAAAAATTGTCAATGAAAAGTAAAATGATTTAAACGAGATGTAAAAATTGATAAAAATTTATTTATTATTTATTTATTCGTTTTATTTTTACATACTTATGTATCATAGGTTTATTATTTTTATTATTGAGTATTAATATTTAAAAATTTTATTTGTTTTATTAAATAAGATGACGTCGAGCGCGTTGGGTTTTATTTGAAAAAAGTTTTGCGCGCAAATTCAAAGTCTTAGAGGACACGAAAAATTCTGATTTCAGTGTCGTGCGTTATCTAGATAAAAATATTTATCCTTTCGTCTTATCTAGATAACAATGATAATATGTAAAGTATCTTTTTATCTTATCTTTTTAATAAAATGGTCGTCTAAGATACAATTATCTAGATTATAGATTACTCTTTAGATTTTTTTCAAAGCTGTTTTTGTCAAAAATTTACAGTACTTTTCCCTAATTTTGGAAAAATCGTTGATCGTTTCGACAAATTACTTCCTAGTACTATCTAGAGCAGAGGTTCCCAAACTATGGGTCGCGATTAAATTTTTAGTGGGTCGCATTGTAAATGTTAGATTCTGAGTGGAGTGAAGAAGCGAGTTTTTTTTCAACAGTGTTTATTTTTTTTCATTGAACACTTTTTCGTATAGAAATATTTTTCAAAAGTTTCGACCAGTGACTTTTTTAAGACAAGACTTTGCATCTAGATGGCATTTTAGAGTATTCAAATTATTCGAAATTCTCAATACTTTTGCAAAATTTAAGAAAAGCTTGTCTAAATTTGATGGAAATTCAATTAAAATTGTATGGAAATGTAAATATAGAAATTTGAAAAATATTTTTGTAAAAGAATTTTTTTTTTTTTTTAATGTTCATTTATGTAAATATATAACTTTAAATATTTATTTCACAATTTTCTAATAATAATAATAATTAGAGTTGTTTACAGTTATTAAAATAATTCGATAAAAATTTTAATACAAATTAATGCTTTTTATATTCAGTGTTTTTTTTTTTCATTTTTGTCACTTGACAAGCAAAAGAGCAAAAAAAAAAAAAAGACATTTGATTATTGATTTAGTTCGCTGAAATTGAAAAATTCCCAAAATGGGTCGTACCATAGAAAGTTTGGGAACCTCTGATCTAGAGCCAAATTCTGATTCAGAGAGTTTTTGTTCCAAACTTTTGGACGAGTATTTCTCTACGAAAAGTGTTAACAAAATAAATATAATTGTAATAACACTAAAGCTTCTTTACTCCACTCAGAGTCTAAAATATTTTTTAGGCATTTATTTAGGAAAATAAATAAAGAGTGTTTTAAAGTTACACAAATCATAACCTGTAAGTACTTTATACTTATTTAATTTATATTAAAATTTCAATTTTACAAATGCATCTTTTTGAATTTTTTAATTCTCTTTAGAGTTATCTGTATTTTATTTACACAAATGGGTTTATCTGTCGTCTATTGCCTAGAGAAGTATTATTTTCTATTTTTTTATCTATATAAATTTCCAAAATAATTATTTATTATCTTATCTAGATAAATTTTCGGTTATCTTTTCACAATACTGCTCCTGTTTTATTATTTTACGAGTCAATCGATTAAAAATTAGGTTTGAAACATGCGTTCCAACACACGTTATAATAATCATTAAACTGTAAGCTTTTACACCAAAATAGTTTGATATTACAAACAAAATTATTTTTATAATATTATTATAAAAGTCAGAGCGTGTGCGCGTAGAATAGAGTTTTTGTATAATAATATATTCTTAAGATGTGTAACATGTAACGTTATTATTGTAATACGGGAATTGTTTTATTTTATTTTTTTTTTTGTTAAAACGATTTTGATGTAGGGTAAAAATATAATACTGAAGTAGATAAAATGTATTTTTTATATATACGTTTTTTCTTTTCTTTTCTTTTTTTGTTTTCATGCCGTAGGTAGCTATAGGATGTTTAAGAGTTGAGTTGAATTTAAGTACAACATTACACGAACAACAAAAAAAAAAAAAAAAAAAATATGTATATTTTATGTTTTTTTTTTTTTTTTTTTCATTCATTTACTTGGTTATTTTGCTGACGTCCCGAACAATAGGGTTGTGTATAAATATATATTTTTTGCAACGGTTATAATGGCGGAAAATGTGTACAAAAGAAAAATTATTTCATCAAAATAACTCGCTTTATCCTTTGCCGAGGTTTTCATTAGTGTTTTATGCAACCGCCATCGCCAACGCCGCCGCACCCCCTTCCTACCCCGGTTTCTGTTACAAAAACGCTTTTATTCCTCCTCTCATATTATTATTATTATTATTATTATTATTATTATTTTATTTTACTTTTATATATTTTTCATAAGTCCGTCCTTTTAACTTCCATACCCCTTACCTTCCGACACTATTGTGTGCATGATGAAAAACCAAAACTGTTAACAATATTAAGAAGAGACGGACTTTTTTTAAAAAAACCAAACCCAAATTACGCGGCGGCGGTTCTATTGTTTAACTTTTTATGAGTGCATCGGCCTTCCCGTTTATATTCCTCCATCGCTCGCAGATTACAGTGTTTAAAGTACGTAATAATAATAATAAATAAATAATAACAGAAAAATATGCAGATGATATATAAGAAAACGCTGAGAACAGTTTATAGTTACATCGGTTTTATTAAAAACTTTGGTGTAGTTTTAAATTTTGTAATTGAATGTGGATTGTGTACAAATTGGCCTACAACTAACTAATATTATACTACAATACTTTAAATGTATTTTATCTCTCTCAAAAATCATATATTTTTATGGAATTAGCAGTGGCGGTTATAAGGGGGGGGCGATAGGTGGCTCGCCCTTCCCTTGGAGTTAAATTTTTATAAATTTAGTACTTATATCAATGATTAAATTAGACTAGATTGTGCACTCTGAAAAAAGATCGTATTATAATATGCGTTGAAGAGCAAATCAAAAACGGTAATATATATATAATATTATACACATAATATTGTGTAAGCTGAAATTATTATGTTATGGGGAGGAAGGAAAGGTTGTTCTATATTCGCCCCCTCCTTAAATATCATGTATAACCGCCACTAGTAATTTGTGTACTGTATAATAATAAATTAATGATAAAACAAAAAAAACCTGTTCTATTACTCTGTTGAGTACATAAAGAGACTTATTATATACATATAGGGATACAAAATGAAATAATAAATAATTAATAGAAAGCTATTACACTATGTATTAATATAAAAATATAAAATAAAAAACTTAGCATGAAGTATTATAAAAATATTTCATTAACGACAGGTTTCAATTTTTAAAATTATTTCAATCGAAACTGGTCGTTTATGAAATTTTTAATAATACTTCAGGCTAAATTTTTATTTTTTTATTTACTTTTTTTTTGTATTATATTCTGAGCGGAGCGAAGAAACTTATGAATAATTTACAATAATGTTATTTTTACTCCACTCAATAAGTGTGATGCGTTTTCAATGATGCGTAGACATTTGTTGCAAACACATTTTATCAGCATTTTAAAATTATTGTGTACAGAACAAACAACGTATTGTATACAATAATTGTAATCAAACCAGCAATAGATTTAAAGACAGCTTTTTTTTTTTTTCTTACATTTTCATCGAAACGTAGTTATTTCAGAATTCTTCAATATTATATTATAGACAATACGATTTGAATTTCGCATTCGATAAAACCGAAGGTAATAATATTCTTAGAAATGATCGAAACGCACTGGGGGGAAAAAAAAAAAAAAAATTCAATCGAGACCGCGAATTGCGTCACGTTAAAAAAAAAAAAAAAAACTGCAATCGCATTACTTTATTATTCCGAGTATATAAAATTAAAAACCTTTTCGAAGTGTTGCCGCGTTCCGCCGGAGTTTAAATCCGACTTTTGACTTTATCAGACGAGAACTCCTCACCCGTCTCTGTTGATTGCAAACGATGATTCGATTGTTTCTTCGGGGAAAAGTCGCGGACCGGAGATACGTAAATTATTATCCCCTGTAGTCCGTCGCTAAACGGATTATTGCAATAATGACGTTAAAAAAATACGTATCATCCCCTTTCTCTGCGCCAATAGTTTTCCGTATTGTCGAGTTTAAACGCACAAAAAATAACGTTTTCGCAACAGTGTCTGTAGCTCAGTGGCGCAACCAAGGGGAAGGGGTGGGGGGTGTTTTGAGTGTCTGGACATCCCTCTTGAACCAAATTTATGGAAATTTTATTCAATGAGCATTGAAAAAAAGAAATCCAATTAACTATATACAATTATAATATAACCTCTTTTAATTCAGAAATATATCATGGTTAAAATAAACATAATATTTCAACTGCTCACTATTTTATGAAATATTTAACATTGGGTTATCAATAGGAGTTAGAACATCCATTACAAATAATTATTATAATTGATAATAATGTATTATGATATCAAGTAGAAATCAAGAAACAAGATATTTATTCAAAATATTAAGTATTTTTATCGTTATCAATCCATCAATTATCTAAAATGTTAAATTGATTTCAAAGTTACCTGTAACATAATATTTATGCTGAAAAATCCTTTTTTAATTTTTAGACAAACTTAAAACATGCTAATAAAAATTCATATTGTCGAATATTTCATTTATCTACTACGAATAACGTTGTAAAAATGTTAACTCAGAGAAAAGGCAGTAAGATTTTGCTACGTGAAATTTCTATTCAATTAATTCTTATAAGGTGTCCGTTAACATTGATTATAATATTGTATTTAAATAATTATAGTAGAAATTTATAGGTGGACGCCCCTCTTGAATAAATCTTAGTTACGCCACTGCTGTAGCTTAACGATTTTTTCGAGTCGAAAGTCTAAGTACAGAATAAAACAGGCCGTGTGAATTATGTACAATTTTATTGAATTATTTTTACAATAATTTGTTTTCGTAAAATATAAGATTGAAAATAATGTTTGAGAATTCTGAATGTTATGTTATGTGTAATTGTTTATATATATTATATCTGTAACATATAAAATTTAAATACATTTTAGGAAGTAGATTTAGGATGAGTAATATCCTAGTAGTACCTTAGTTAGGAGGTCCAATTTTTACCATTTGCTCCCAGGATTATTGTTTTTGAAATCAGTGTTTGATTTTAACATGCTACACACGGAGTATTTCAGTAAGATTTGATAAATGCAATCGCCAATAGCTTTTATTCTATTAATCGTTTTTCAACTTTTTTTTTTGAATAAATTATTACTACGTTATTTCACTACAGTGTAATAACTAGGACTAGGATATATATATATATATATATATATTTTTTTTTTTAAGCTTCTGATTTACTACTTTTGTAAGCAATGTCCACGAATCAGCTTATCTGGAGACGAATGGTGGTATTTTTTTTTTGTATATTTTAGCATATTTTGAAAAAAATTAATATTATTCCATATTTGGACTAGAAAAACGCGAAAAATTCATATTCTAGGGAATATTTCATTGCATGACATTTCATAGCCGTACAAAAATACGTACATAAATTTTGCAATTTTCATTTTATCATATTATATTTTATTAGAAACTTTAAATGAGAACGGATTAATCTTTATTATAAATTTAAGCGCAAATGTAATAAAATATAATTACAAAATGGTTATTTTTAATATTTTTCCAAAACTGTTGTAAAAACATTCAATAAATAGATATATCAAAAGATAGACAGATAGGATATATTATAATATCGAGTGTAATCTGTTTTTATTTTTCATATAAGAAATATCGAAATTATTTGAATCATTAAATTCAAAATAGACCTATCAAAAGCATTGAGAGTTCAATATGGGGGGGGGGTCAAAAAGGGGGTACAATAAGTTTGAAATGTGCCTCGAGGGCAATCGCGAGAGTTAGTCGTTCCCACAGAAAATCGCACGGAGGACGTTAGAGAGCTCATGACGCTTACACACACACACACACGTTTTGATGACTCTGGGGATTACGGTTGTAATAATCGGATAATAATGAAATAAAAAAAAAAACACGTAATAAATCGTGTCCGAGAGAGACGAACTGGTCCGGTTTCGCGCGCCCGCGGCTGTTTAGACAGACATTGCGCAGAGGCCTCGCGTCCGAATCAACACATTCGGTTTTGGGGGGAGGTGGAGAGACTCTGTCCGAGGAAAAATGAATACTCGAGGGGGGGCCGAAAACCAAAAACCGGTAGCAACAACGGATTCGTGGCGAATACCCATACATACTTATAGTTACGAATTATGGCGGATATATGGTGGCACGGCAGAGAGGAAGGGGGAGGGACGGATCCTCGGGCAGCGCGTATTATAATAATATAATAATAATAATGGTCATAACAATAACAAAATGAGACATAATGCGGAACGATTTGGCCGCGCGCGTTGTATGCCATTGTACGCGCTCCGCCGACATAAAAGGGCGATGCCGCCGCGCTGCGAGCAGCAAAGACCGGTAGCCGCGGCCGCCGCCGCCGAATCAACCCGATCGCACACGTATATAATATTATTATGGTGGTGAAAAGAACAACAACAATCGAAACGTCGTCGTGTCTCTCGAGTGCGCGCAGTACGTACTTACCGCCGCCGGCCGGTAGTTCTTCAAAAAAAAAAAAAAAAAAAAACGGTTTAGATTGGGATCTGTGTATTGGGGGTGGTCGCCGCCGAAGCAGTAATAGCAAAAATATTGTGTGATGTATGTACAGGGTGGTTTCGGCCCGAATACAGGTCAGGAGACAGTAAAATAGCGTGAAATTTAGGGATGTGCCGAATAAAAAAGCCAGACATACTTCGCACGACGAGTATTCTTCTCATCTCGGGTGTGAAGCTCCTCTTGGTGGGTGTATTGAATTTTAAAGAAACGATAAATCATTTCTTTAACAAAACGATTTTGAACGAAGGAAGTTAATAATATAAAAAAACAAATGAGAAAAAAAAATGTCCAAATTTTTTTTTTTCACATTTCCAAATTTTTCTTGCGCCAAAATCTTTTTCATATTATTTTCTATCTATGTTTAAATTTTCATATAGTTCGGATCAAAAAATGATGGTTTCCGAGTCGTTTTTGTCAAATTTTGGGTAGTTTTTTCCAGGGTTGGCAAAAACCCGGGCTTTATTGAAAAAACCCAACCCAGTAAGGTTTTTTCGGGTTTTTTTCCAATAAAACCCCAAAAAACCCAAAAACCCGTTGGGTTTAATGTGAAGTTGTTTAAGTGGGCGGTTTTATGGGGTTTTTCCTAAATTAACCCATCTGAATTTTTTCTTCGTATTTTGACTGCACTTTTTTTCATATTTTCAATAATAAAATAATAGACTTCTGATCTACAACCGTGCATTTGATTTAACTTAATCTTTTAATGTCTACATATTTTTTAATTTTAATTCTTATTATTGTTAACTTTTTTAATACTTTTTTTTTTTAATTTAAAAATTTTTTATTGAATTTTTTTTTTTTTTTAAGATCTAAATGCTTCGAAAAAAAAGTGGAGTCTACCTATGATAGAGCCGGGTTTTTCAATGTGTGTTTTTTTTTTTCTTCAATAATTAGTGGGTTTAGCCCAGTAAAGCAGTTTTCAATGGGTTTTTAAAAATTTTAATGGGTTTAACCCAGAAAAGCAGCCCGGGTTTTATCGGGCTGGGCTTTTTCGTGCCAACTCTGGCCCCCGCCCCCCCCAAAAAAAAAAAAAAAAAAAATTGAAGAATAGAAAAATTCAAAAAATGACCTCTTTAATGTACCATCTAGAGGCAAACCCGGTTTCAAAAACTTGCTGATTTTCGTATTTCCATACGAAAAGTTGTACACAGAAAAAAAAAAATAAACATCTATGTAAAAACACTAGCTTTTTCAATTCGTTCGGAATCTAAAACGTATGAAAACTATCAAAAGTCTAAACATGTAGAACGTTAATACGTCTGACGACCAAGACGGTTTTTGCAATTTTGCATATTCCGTCGCATTTAAAAAAAAAAAAAAGGAAAAAAAAAAGAGGTTCGTTGTTCACATCCCAAAGCTTGTGCGGCAAGTCTATCGCGCGCCGATCACCCTGTACATTATAATATTAGTATTTATGTGCGTTTATAATCGTGGGTGATCCTCGACGCGAGTGAGTTTGAGATACTTGTCGGACAAATCGTCGTCGGTCCGGGGGGGGGGGAAATACACGCAGCGTGTATTAGAGGAGAAAAGACGATAAAGACGCTGTACGTGTGTGTGTACGTGTACAAGACGTTGTTGTGTTTGAATGCGAGTTTATGGATCGTGAACATATTATTATTATTATTATTATTATTATTATTGAATATACCTTTCGATTTACCTTTGGCCGCCGGTGAATTTAAAAGGACCGCGCCGCCGCCGCGTCTTCGGTTATAATATTTTATATTATTGTTGTTATTATTGTATTTTATTACTTCTACTACACATCTCACGTGTTCGTATATTATTATTATTATTATTACTGTGCCGGACACTCGGTATTATAATAATAATAATAATAATAATAATAATAATAAGCGAAATAAAATAGTACAAAACACATCCGGTCCGGATATTTTCGAATACATACTTGTTGCCGATGCGAGAACAGCGAGAACAGAATTCCGCGTGATAATATTCGAGGGCGGCGATAGAATATTATGTAATTATTAGGGTTGGGATTTTATAACATTTGCATATTTTTTATGAGATGCTTAAACAAATAGCAGAGTAAGCTAAAAATGTGTATTATGATATAAACAAAAAAATTTTATTTTGCTTTTTTTTTTTTCCATATTTGGGATATTTTAGTTTTTACTGCATTTTTTGGATTTTTACCTAGTTTTGAATCAAAATCGGTCATATTTTATGAATTTTATATTTTAGTAAACGTGTTTTTAGGTTTTTGTCAGTATTTGAATTATCAAGTAAATTATAAATGTAGTATTGATTAAGTAAATAGACCGATTACGCTGATGGGTTGTGACGCAACATACCTTTTAGAAAAAAAAAAAATAGTGGTTTGTCCAAATTAAAGTGTGCTCCAAATTTTGAATTTCGAATGGAAAAAAACGCAGCATATTGTAAAATTGTATGATTTTTAAACTTTTAAATAGATAACTAATAATATGATAACATATCAATGATATGATAACATATTAATGTTCAAAACATCCACCATTGGCAGCTATAGATAACTCAATTTTATACAACCATGATGTTTGTAATGAAATTATGCCTGTAATTTGCTGTGTTTTTTGAAAAATAAAATGCTCTCATTCGTTCAAAATTCAACCGAATTCAAAATTGTTTTTCTTTCCCCCCGAGTAACTTATAAGTAATTCTACAAAGTGGCTATTTTTAAAATTTTTCAAAAATTTTTTTTGGTGGTTTTAAATTTTGGATTTTTTTTAACCAAAAAACAGAACTTCAATATTATCTGCATTATATAATTAGGAGTAATAACTACTGACTTTCCAACTAATTTACATACTACGTATATGGAAAGTTTTTATCTATACTTACAACTAACAGAGTATTATTTTACAGTATGTTTTACTAATCAGATCTTGATTTCGGACACGGGTTAAAAATTAAATATTGTTAAACAAATTATTAATAAAGGAATTTAAAAGGAGGAATTCAAAAACTTTAAATGGCCTTTTTGAAAAAAAAATGACATTTTTGACGTATAGTCAAATTGGCTTTTAAACCACCCACATGCCGTGCGCACTATTTTCGTCCGGAGACAAAATTATATTTTGTTTTATTTTTCATTCATTAAATAATTTTTTTTGTGGAACGCGTCGAACAAGTTCCAATAAAGGTCTCACAAGAATGTATTGCAATAAAAACAATAATAATAATAATAATAATAATAACATCTTTTCCCCCATAGTATACGTTTTATTTATTATTATTATTATTATTATTATTGCCTTCTAGACGCTTTATGACGGGTGTCGGCGGCGGCGGCGGCGGTCCGACACGTGTCCGACGGTGCGTGCATGTGTGTACACAAACACAGCACTCGAATTCGACACTCCCCCCCCTACCGTAGCCGCCGAGTCGTTTGATCTACGGGGCCATCATCACATACTTCATATAACACTTCTCCGTCCAGTCTGCTGTACACGACAACTATATAATAAATAAATGTCGGTTATAATATTTGTAATATTTTTATATTGCGTACGTTGAAAAATACTAGTAACGTCGACCGCACAGTCGAATTTATTTGCCAATCAGATGTACAGGACGATTCGTTAAGCACGCCTTACCACCCCTCTTTTTGATCCTTAAATATGGAAAAATTTGGAACTTTCAAATTACTATAAAAATCCGTTTTCTCCGTAACTTTTTTTTTTCACATCACCTTAAGGACGTAGTGTGGTTATTCAAAAAACATATTTTTTTTTTTTTTTCAAAATCAATCAATCGAGCCCCTCCCTTCCCCATTTCGACTAAGAAATTTTATTCGGGTTATTATTCTGTGCATTTTGACGTATTAAAATCGAAATTCGAAAGAGTAGTTGTTTGAATTATTCTCAAATTTAAGTATTAAGGATATAATACCTATTATAGTACTTAGAGCACGCACTATGTAGCTAACTAATATTAATTAAACATCCAAGAGCAACTGATTATCCCTATACTTAAATTTGAATATAATTCAAAAACTACTCGTTCGAATTTCGATTGAACCAAAATAAAATTCACAGAAATACGACCTAAATAAAATTTCACAGTTAAAATAAAGGGGCCGCCACTTGAAAAAAAAAATAATATGAAAAACATAGTTCTTATAGCATGTCGATCATTACCCAAATGATAGATTCCAAATGTTTAAATAAATATCTTTTGAAGAAAATCAAAAATACACTTTTATAAAATAATTTAAGATTCCGAGTGAAGCGAAGAAGCTAGTGTTTTTACAATAATGTTTATTTTTTTTTGCAAGCACTTTTCCGAAACGAAAGTTTTGATCATTAACGTTATGAGTTACAATTCGCCTGTAAATGGTACTTTTGAGAGGTCATTTCACGAAAATCTCAATAGATTTCTCAAAATTTGAAAAAACTTCCCAAAAGTTGATAAAAAAAAAAAAAAAAAAAAAAAAAAAAAAAACACTTAAAAACTATAATTATTATTATTTTGTACAATATTTATGAATATACAATATATTTGTAGTGAAATTGTCTTTTTTTAATCTTTATTTGTTGGATAAAAAAAGAAGAACGTGAATTCTAAAGTAAATCATAGTAAAGAAAATTAAATTGAAGCAAAAACGAGTAAAGTATAGATAAGATAGTTGGACATACTACACACTACGAGCATTCTTCGCTTCTCGGGTCAGATACTCTTGGTGGGTGTGTTGAAAATGACGACTATTATTTGTTCTTTATGTTATTAAACATAATTCGCTCAAAATCGTGTTTTCGAAGAAATTATTTATCGTTTTTTTTTTTTAAAACATAATTCACTCACTGAGATTATCCGACCCGAGGAACGGAGAAGTATGTACGGATTTTTTAATTTTTTTGAGCTTCAATAAATAATTTCAAATTCATGGCTATAGTGCATTTTTGAATTCTTTCTAGTCGCATATTTGAGGCGTCTAGTTTCAAAACCAGTTATAAACAATTTTTGAAATTTTTCAGAAACAACAAAAAACGAAAATAACGTAAAATACTTGGACTATAATTTTATAATGAATATGAAATCAAAGCTTTGAATGATACACATATTGTATGTGAAAATATATTTTGTAAAAATATTATTACGAGAGTTAAATAAATTTATAGTTTTGAAATGGCTGGTTTTGTTGTGAATTTAAGCATTTGGCTGTTTTTGAAACCAACAATTTAATTTTTTCTTCTCACTTATGGCTGGTTTTGAAACTGACTTTATGAGATAGGTAATTTTGAAGCGAACACTGGAAAATTTAAGAAACACAAAACATTTTGAATTTCATGCATATAATTACCTTATAAGTAAAAAATAATAACCAAACAGAACTTACGTCTTAATTTCATGAAAACTGAAAAAATTTGAATACTATTACCAGAGCAGATAAAACAATGTGTTTAATCATGGCTTGATTTGAAATAAACTGGTTTTGATACTAATCACAATATTTTTTGTCCTCAATTTAATGTCGATTTGGCCTCGTTTGATGTTCAATATTTTTACCAACTATGTATAATACAGTGTGAATACTTGGAAAATTAAAAAAAAAAAAAAAATCCATTTTGAAAAAATTATCGCTTAGATGGTTTTGAAATTATACGCCTCATTTAAAGGGCGTTTTCGAGATTTTCCAGGGCATTAAAATCCCATTTGTTCTATTTACGTTCTATACTTAACGAGTCGATATCGAGATGTACCTGCGTGTACGACACAAAAAACTTGGTTGTGGTACACTATGAGAGTCGGATGTGCGTGGATCGCCGCACAGAAGGGGATGACCGAGAGCGGGGGGAGGGGTGAGGTTGAGGGAAAGATAAAAAGCAATAAACAATACTGTATGTAGCCGCCGCCGAGGCTTAAAAAGCACACTCGCACGCACATATAATATTATACATTACACACACAATATATATTATATTATTACGTGTGTTTGTTGACAATGCCATTTCGTCGCCCCCGATGTACCGCCACCCCGTCAAGTGCTGGGCCCCCGTGGGGAATATATTGCAGGACAATAGCGCCTCAGGCTACTCATATAATATACACGAGTACATGTGTGTGTGTGTGTGTGTTTAATAATACCGTAGTGTATAATGCGGCGGCACTCGAACGAGGAGACCACTCGACAGAAGCGATGGCGACGACGACGGCTTGGTGATCATTTATTATTCGATAATAATCCTTCGGATGCACTGCACACACACACACACACACACATTAGCGAGTATTAGCTCGGTCGTCACCGCGTAATTATCGCAGTAATTTGCCGGTAACGAAATTTATGATACCTCCCCTCGACACCGATATCCCTCCCTCCCCACCATCCCCCACCAAATCCATTGTGTCTCTTAGCAACACACGTTCGCTTCTACAATACATAATATAATCAGCTGCAGTCTACTTCTCTCGCACAGTACACCCACCACCGAGTACGTTCATTATATTTTAGTACAACGGTTTCCAAAATTTTTTTGTCTGCGGTGTCCTTTTTTGGACCAAATTCATTCGCGGTGCCCCCTGCCACCAAAAAGATTTTTTTTTTTTTTAAAAGCTAAAAATTATAGCAAGTACATTGTCAAGTTAAATCAAATCAGATTGTAATTAGCTGTATAAGCTTTAGGGTTTTGCACTATCTATGGAAGGATACCATTCATATTATTTTAACAACACCACTCAAATTGAGGGGGGGGGCAAAAAATAATCTCATTAAATTTAAATATATATATATATATATATATGTATATGTATTTTTGAGCCATATTGCCCTTAAAAAGTGCTTGCTGTGCCCTTAGGGCACCGCGGTGCATAGTTTGGGAACCGCTGATTTAGTATATTAAATTTCATGTATGGTATATTTTAGATTTTGTTTGGTGTGCGAAGAAGCTAGTGTTTATTACAATAACAGTGGTTTTTATGTTTTCTTGTGAACACTTTTTCGTACAGAAATACTTGTCCAAAACTTTCGACCACCAAATTATTGAATCACAATATTAGTCTCTAAATGAGGCTTTTTTTAAAGATCATTTTTCGAAATTTTCAATAGCTTTTTTCCTAAATTTTGAGACAACTCCAAATTTGACTCGAGGATCACTTTAAAAACCATTTTTTTTTTTTTTTTAATCCAAACTTTACGAGAGTTTAAACATAGACTGACAGTAAGTAATGTGAGAAATGTTTCGATGCAAGATAATGAAAATGGAGAAAAACGTTTTTTTATCTAAAACTTTTCTTTTCTTATCAAAATAATTTTTGATTATCCCGGATAATAATGACATATAAAACGGGCTGAGTAAAAAAAAACAATTTTTTTCGTAATCATAACACTAACTTCATAATTTTTTAGTAAAATAGTCTCGAATGAACTATAGCTCCGCTAAGAATCATCCAATTGATTAAAAAGATTTATTTAAATGATTTCTGACTAATCCTTTTAACCATAAAATTATAACCTCTAGAAATATATCATGGTTAAAATAAACATAATTATTCAACATTGCTCACTATTTTATGAAATAGGTAATATTATATAACATTAGGTTATCAGTAGGAGTCAGGACATCCATTCCAAATTATAATTGGCAATAATGTATTATGATGTAGTAGAAATCGAGAAATAAGATATCTATTGAAAAAAAAAAAAATAGTATTTAAAGTCTAATAAATCTATTGTTATTAATCTACTACCAACCGTCTACAATGTAGGTAGGTGAGTATTTATTTTAAATTTACCTTTAAAAAATGTATGCTGAAAAATCCTTTTTTGAGTTTTAGAGAAACTTAAAAAAAAAATGCTTTAAAAATTCATATTATCGAATATGCTACACTAAATTTCATTTATCTACTACGAATAATGTTATGAGTAGAGGTCGGAATTATATTCCTTTACATATCATTTTTTTTTTTGAGTGTATGCAGTCAGACGGGGATTCGAAATCTTCACAAATTGTGAAACAAATAAATCAATGGCAAAAGTTTTTTTCGCATATTTGAGAATATTTTAAGATAAAAGAATATTAGAGAAAATTATGATTAATTTTATGGACTTTGGAAAATTTGTGTGTTCCATTGTCAAAAAATACATATAATAATACAATATTAAATAAGTTTAGTCTGTTATTATTGAGAAAACTATGAATATAGAATAATTTTCTAAGTTAAAAATGTGTCATTAATATAATTTTATCAAGTTCATAAAATACTAAGTTAATTTTTTATAGCTAAATTATTAATTAAATTATATTGTTTGTTTAATTAAAAGAAACAAAATATTTCAGTAAATTATAGGACTATATCACATTAATTGACTTTAAATATCAGTTAGGTTAAGGTGTTTTTGCAATATAAAAGCATATTTTGAATTTAGGAGAATATAATATTATTGTAAAAGCATATATTTTGCATCTTTGACTACAATTTTTAAAGAATATTATTAATTTTTCAGGAGAATATTAGCATCTTATTATTGTAGTTTTAAGAGAATATTATTCCGACTTCTAGTTATGAGAATGTAACTCGGAAAAAAGGCAGTTAGATTTTGCTACATGAAATTTCTATTCATTGAATTCCCGTAAAGTGTTCATTTTAACATTGACTGTAATTATTTTATATTTAAATAATTATACCCGGTAGAAATTTATAGGTGGACACCCCCCTCCCTCCCTGAAAAAATCCAAGTTGAGCCACTATTATCCTCCTTCGGTTCATCGTCGACCCCCTTCGCAGCCGGTTTTGCCTCCATTCATTTTTGTATACAATAATATGTAACACGCATATACACACGTTTATTCCATATATTAATCTGTCAACCCCTTTTTGGCGCACTCTGTGCCACCGCGTTGCTATGGTATCTCGTAGTCGGCGAATCGTATGGCGACGCGACAGTCCTCTATATACATACATTGAACGCTCGTGTCACCGTTTTAACGATGTATGTAATTTGTTTCACGCATACATACACCTAACGTATTCCGTGCACAGGGTGGAAAAAACACCCTGGTAATTCATGTGATATTTTCCTAATCATTGCATCAGATAAGGGGACATTACGTTTTTATTTTTACTTTACAGTGTTTTTACAATAATGTTTGGGCTTTTTTTTCTTTTTTTTTTTTTGTGAACACTTTTTCGAATTGAAATACATGTCCAAAAGTCTCAATCGACAACTTTTTGAACCCGGATTTACCTTAGGCTCGGACAATAATATGACAAATATTTAAGGTACAAGAAAATTTTGAAAATATGAAAAAAAAAAAATTGAACCTTTCTAACCATTTTTTTTTTTCATTTTTTCCTCTCTTTTCTTTATTTATTAGAGTCCAATAGAGTCAAGTAAATATAAGTTTCTTTAAAATTCTTGACACTCACCAAAAGTATCTGACCCAAGAAGTGAAGAATACCCATGGTGTGAAGTATGTCCGGCTTCCTCGTCTATACTTCATAACCTTATCCTTGCTTTACTTAACTGAACTTTTTTATACATTTAAATTTTTTTCGTCAGAAAACCGATGGGCCGTGACGTTTAGAAATTTTATTATATCTACTGAAAAAATAGTTGAAAATTTTATATTATATTTTGAGAGTGTAGAAAACGCGAAAAGTCTTATGTAGATTATTATATTTTTGTATTAATAATATAATAATCACTTTGTTCCGTGATATATTATTGTATTTTTCTTTGAACCTACCATCAACTTTTTTGTTATAAACATATTTTTAAACGACAACGCTGGATAGTAGTAGTGCTAAGTTTAATATTTTTTGTACAGGTAGGGGGCCCGGATTAGTGTTTGTCCCCGGGGCACTCGATTTCTCTCCCTGTTCGGCCCTGCCGAACCCTAATGATGTCTCCTTCTCCGAAATCCTAAGGGGCACACGAATTCCGGTCACTCGAATCCGTCGTCGAAACGGGTCGGGTTGACCTCAACATTGGTCGTCGTTCACGAGTTAGATCACAATAAACGGTCGCGTGATGAAACACTTCAAAATTTCTAACAACATATATATATATATATATATAGAATGCTACAAATAACGCCGCCGCGGGGTACAACACTCTCAACATTATGATGATATTATTATTATATACCTACTTACAGTGTCCCGCGACTCAGAGAAGGCGGTTTCTTTTCTCTCTCTCTCTCTCTCTCTCTCTCTCTGTTTTTTATTACTTCTATTCTTCTTTTTTCCCTACCCCCTACGCCGTTTTAATCGAACGTCCTTTCTCCCTCTCATCACTAACGTCGTCACCTGGCCGCGCCAATAATATGCAGCAACGGCATTGTTACGATGATTTGCCACGTTGACACTGTGTACGCAACAATGGCGATCCCCCCCTCCTTCTCCAAATCCCATCGGTCAGAGAGTCCTCCCCCCCCGGGGAATGTGTATTACCACAACGTTAAACTGCCGTGAACAACAATTTATACAGTCGAGTGTGTGTGATCTATATTAGGGGAGACCATCGATCGTCGCCGATAAACACACACACACACACACACACACACACTGACATTGTTGTGAATAATTTTATTGAGTAGTCACTACACACACACACACACACTTATAGTAGTTTTGCACACACACACACCTGCGCGGCCGACGAAGTTCAAGTGGGAACGACGATTGTTACGCGGAGGACAATAAGAGATTTTTTATGAGATAAGTCTGTATGTAGGAAACATAATATTGACCGATGGCGTTTTATGAAACCCAAAAATCTCACTTTCGAGTTATGTAATAATATTATGTTGTTATAATTATTATTGGTTTTCGAATATTTGTATGCACTAGAAAATTGAGAAAAACAACATTTATGACAAAAGAAGTGAAGAAATACGTACAATTTTATCGGAGAAATGACGGATCCTCATTGGCTAACTTCATCGTACGGTTGATTGGCTCGTTTATTAAAATATAATTAGTAAGGGCAATGTGGAATAAAGAAAGTATGTTAGTTGCGAGTGTACCTCACATGAACTTTAAAGTTGATTTTAGCAAAAGATGAGAAGGGGAGTCGACAGAGCCTGATAAGAGCTTATTAAGGAAAGTAAGATTATAAGAACGGCGACGGTCAACTAGGGAGGATATTTTGCGAAAATGTCACAATATGCTCTTAAACCGAAGATCGAAGATTATTCGTGGTGCTATGTATGTCCGGCTTTCTTCTCTTTTACTTTACTTTAATTTATTTTTATCTAATTAATAAAGAAAAGGAAAAACAAAGTTAATGAGAACAAAAGTATTAGAAAAATGCCTAAATTTTTTTTTTCTTCATATTTTCAAAAATTTTTTGCGCCAAAATATTTCTCATCTAAGTTTAAATTTTCATTAAGTTTGGATCAAAAAATGATGGTTTCCGATTTTTTTTTGTTAAATTTTGGGTAATTTTTCCAAAAAAAAAGAATTGAGAAATTCAATAAATTACCTCACTAAGGTACCAACTAGAGGCAAATTCGGTTTCCAATAGTTGCTGATCGAAACTTTTGGACAAGTAGATTTAAACGAAAAAGTGTTCACAGAAAAAAAAAAAAATTAACATCATTGTAAACAGAATCATATATATATACATTATACATATACACACACATTTTTTTTAATTTAAACAATATTATGCAGTTTGAGAAGAAGATAGAGAATAGAAAGGTAAGAAAAAATGTTTCTCAAATGGATAATAAAATAATTATAATAATAATAATGATAAATTCAATAGGTGATTTTTTCTAATAAATTAGGTGATTTTTTTTTTTTTACAGACCTTTGGGATTCCGATCAAAACGACTAAATATGATTTCAAAACTCGAGTGACTACCTCTAATAATTCGTTAGTTATTAAACAATTATTAACCAATACATTTTTTTTTTTTTTTTGCATATTTTTAGCGCATGTTTAGCGATATTTAAGGTAATATTATAGCGCATTTTTATGCGATTTTGAGTGCTTTAAAATCCCAACCTTGGTGATAATAATGCATATTATTATGTCATACATCAATATAATATGTATATATATATATAAATTCACTACGACGTTTCATTATCCGTCCCATTGTCTTATTATTCGTTCGCTACCGCCCCGAATCCGCGTTGCTCTATCTCTGCAGATTCATTTTTATTTATTTTTATTCTTTTCCCGGCTCCCCCCCCAACCGCTTCCCCGCGCCGCATCATCCGCATGTTCTTTTATTTATTTTTTTTTGTATAACCGAGCATTGTGTGCTTCATAACATATATATATATATTTTACATATAAGTGTATAAATTCTGTACCATATTATCTGTGTATTATAAGCGAAAAATATTATATATATATTATAATACAACACGGTGACGAGTGGGCTCGTCATTAGCAATTATTTGTCTTTAGTATATTATTATATTGTACACGTCGTAGTCATATACGTTTGCGACGTATCGAGAGAGACAATTTCCAAGGAATATATTATATTGTGTTTCTTTTTTTTTTTTTTTTTAACGTACTCCCTCTCCCTCTCGTATACATATATTATATATATATATATAAATACGATTTGAATGAAACACAATGAATTCGACAACGAGAACGCAACTGTAGTTAACTTAAATTTTCATCCCGTTTTGTTCGCGACGAACGATTAAATCAAATATTTACTCGCATATTATATAATACAATATATTACAGTACACTTGGGTAATTTCACCCGTCATTTTATAATACGTATAAAATATTATGCGATAATAATATACGCCATTGTTTGTGGCCTTCGACAATTTCGTAACGATTATTGTTTAAAATCGCTAATGGATATATTATTTCGGAAAATTCTACATCGCACGGTTGTATCATATATACCCTCTAGATCAGTGGTTCTCAAGCTTTTATATACGGCTACACCCTAATTTTGATCCATAAAAAAATGGTGACACACTTATAGTTCAGTCAATGTATTTTTGAAAAAAAAAAAAAAAATAACAATTAATTATTATCTATGTAAATTATTACGCCTTTTCGTGTTGACATTTTATTAAAAAAAAACCCGACATATTTAGCACCATTGTGAGTATTTTTCGATCATTGGATGGGGGGATACTCTTGGTGGGGGGGGGTGTATTGAAATTTAAAGAAACGATAAATTATTTCATCAATAAAACGATTCTGTGTGTAAAGTTTCAGTTTATTCGAGACAATTTTACTTAAAAGTTACAAAGTACTTTGTTATTGTAATAAAAATTATTTATTTTTTACTCATCCAGTTTTAATATTATTCCACTGTTAACTGAGAAAAGAAAAAAGTGTTATTACTCATATTATTGTCTATCTGGTATCTATTTTAAAATTTTCATGACATTTGGATAGAAAAAAAAAAAGAAAAGATTTTATTAAATTTGATGTAGTTTTCCCTGTATTTTTGAAAAATATAGAGAATTTTGAAAAATTACCTCTCAAAAATACCATCAGAGGGATAAATTCTGATTCAAAAAGATTCTGCACATAATTTTGGATACGCATTTCTATACAAAATGTTTTTACAGAAATAAAAATAAAAATAAACATCATTGTAAAAACACTAAATTCTTCACTTTATTCAGAATTTTAAATTATAAATTTACATAGCTAAAAATTTCATATTTCCATAAAAAATTCAGTAAAATATTTGTGATATGGTGTAGTGTGAACCTTTCTTTTTACAGTATAAGTTTTATATAGTTTAAACTCTAAAATAAAAATAAAAAATTTTTTCGGTGACACACTAGGGTGTCGCGACACACCGATTGAGAACCGCTGCTCTAGATGGTACTTTTGAGAGGTTATTTTTCCAAATTCAAAATAATTTTCTCGAAATTCGGAAAAACTACCCTAATGTTTGATAGAAAAGACTTGGAAACTATTTTTTTATTAATCCTAATTTTATAAAAATGTAAAATATACTCATACAATAATATTTGAAATATTTTGGGTACGAAAAAATGTTGAAAATGTGAAAAAAAGCAGCGTTGTACACTTTTTTCTCATTAAATGTTTTATTTTTTTTTTTGCTTTTATCTTTTTAATCCTTTCGTCCTATTCCGCCCTCTCGTCCCCTTCGTCCTTTCCCACGTGTTTAGTCGTGTTACTATTTTACAGTTTTCGCCATTATTGAAATAATAATATATCATCCGTACACTGCGGTCGTACAAAACATTTTTTTTTTCCGTTTTCGTTATTATTATTATTTGATTCGTCAGAAAAAAAAAAAAATCAATCCGTTGGCTCTTGTTCCTAGCCGCGGCGGCGGCGTTCGGTAAATTAAAAGCTAGATGTTTACACGATACTTCAAAGTAACACAGAGATGTGTTTATTCAAGAAGCGTCTGATTATTTATAGTTTGAAACTAAAGAGATAGAGTGAGATGTGGGTGGGGGGGGGGTTATAAAACTATTCAGCCGCTGCTGCGTCACGAAAACGCCCCGCGGAATGACGAGATCGCATATTATTAATAATACACTATAATTATTTATACAGTGTGTGTTTATGTAATATCGCGTGTTATACACGAATAATATTGTTTTCTAAGCTTTGCGCACAATAATAAAATGCAATATACAGGCACGCGTACAGTGGCGCAACCAACGGGGTGTTTTTGGGTGTCTGGACACCCCCCCCCCATAAACAGCTATATTTATGAGAATTTTATTCAATGAGAGTTATAACAAAAAAAAAACCGACATACTTCGCACGATGGGTGTTCTTCGCACGACGGGTGGGATTTCTTGACACGTGTATTTAATTTTAAAGAAACGATAAATAATTTCTTCAATAAAACGATTCTGAACGAGGGAAGTTAATAATATGAAAAATAAATGAGAGAAAAAAATGTTCTAAAAAATTTTTTTTTCACATTTTCAAAATTTTCTTGCGTCAAAATCTTTTTTATACGATTTTCTGTTTATGTTTAAATTTTCATAAAATTCGGATCAAAAAAATGATTGTTTCCAAGTCGTTTTTGTCAAATTTTGGGTAGTTTTTTCCAAAAATAAAATTGAATAATTGAGAAATTCAAAAAATGACCTCTTTAAAGTACAATCTAGAGGCAAATTCGGTTTCAAAAAGTTACTGATCAAAACTTTTGAACAAGTATTTCTATACGGAAAGTTGTACACAGAAAATAAAAAATTAATAAAAAATAAACATCATTGTAAAAACACTATAGCTTCTTCACTTCGTTCAGAATCTAAAAATCCTTTTAACTACACAATTATTATAACCTCTAATAATTCAAAAAAATAAACTTGAAACACGCTTTAAAAATTCATATTGTTAAATATGCGACGCTAAATTGTACTTATCTATAAATAACGTTATAAACGTTGTTAACTCGTAGAAAAGACCCGAAGATTTTGTTACATAAAATTTCTAAATTAATGAATTCTTCTTGTAGAGTGTCAATTGATTATAATTTTATATTTAAATAATATTATAGATATCGTAGAAATTTATTGGTGGACACCCCCCTTGAAAAAATCCTAGTCGCGTCACTGGGCGCGTACACAAGGGCGGGGTTTTAGGAATTCAAACCCCCTCCGAAATCAGCCGAACTTTTTCACTAGCACAGTTTTCTTCTTTCCGTGAATAAACGATAGATCTAATTATTTTTTGTACTATACAAAATATAATGAGAATTATATGATATTGATATTGACCAAGGACGTAATTGGAAATTAATTTCGGGTGGTGTGGGGGGGGTTGTAGGATAAAAATATATTTATTATAGATTTATGGTAATTCATAATATCATTTATTATAATTATTATTTTATAATATTATGTATTTAATATAGCATAAGTCTTAATTATTATCCCATGCTATTAAGATAAGATTGTTGAGAATAAGTTTTCCGATTTCACATTCTAGTGGTAATGACGTATTACCTATAATATGTATACTATTTTAAAGAAATCCGGTTGATTTACCCCAGGCCCTTAGCTACGGGGAGCCAGAGGGGGCGTTGCCCTCCCTAAACCCAATCTTTGCCCCCTCTAAGAATATAAAAAATATTAGAAAGGCTTTTAGGTTGGTATGTCTTTTCAGCGGTTCTCAGTCTTTCTGAGACCGCGACGCCCAATGTTCATCATTTGATTATCTAAATTAACTCTAATTTAAGTTTTATTTTTAATACTTAGTGTTATTCGTTACGTATTTTTAAAATACATGTATTATTGTGACAAAAGCCTCTTTTACATCCCACAGTTTTCTAAAAAAATATTTAGCTTGTTCTCCTGTTAACATAATACAATCTGCTAGTAATACATTCTCCAATAATAAGTCATTTACATGTTAACTGATGTAAAGTCTTGTTTAGTTTTTTTTTTTTAAATACTTTAAAAACTTTATTGTGATTTATATAATGTCTAATTTACATATTTATAATTGATAATTGTAATTGTAATTTTTGTGTTTGTTTTAGTGTTGTAAATAAATAAATAAATAAATTATTGTAAATTTCCAAAACATTCTATTACACATGATGTTTGATGGAAAATTACTAATGTGTTCATTTAATGAGATATCAGTGTAAATAAATTAAAAATTGCATAAATATTGTTTTTACATAAAAATAGGAGCCTCCCCCCTCCCCTAAAATTGATTTGCTCCACCTGTAAATTTGATCTGGCTACGGGCCTGATTTACCCGGAGCAAATTTATCAGGTATTGTTTATGCAGTCAAGCTGTACTCGAGTTGATTTTGTTGGTGATACCGAACGTTCGGTTCGGTAAGTATATTATGTCGTTTTCCGAATTGTCGAGAGTCTACTCGTAATCCACCAATGAAAAAGCGTCGTCGCTCTGTCTTTATAATGTGCACTAGCATAATATTTAGTCATCGATTTCACGTCATCGTGTACGACAACTACGGATGCGTTGTCAACGCACGTTTTTGTCACATTTGGCGAGTTCCTTCGTCGCTCAAACACTGCGCGAACGCGGCAATGATACGTATAACAATGCGCGCGCGCGTGTAATTATTTAGCTCGGCGGCGTGGCGGCACAGTCAAAACTACTAATTTCGTGGGTTATTTATGTTACGTCTCGGGCGTGCCGACGATGGGGTGACCGTGTGTGTGTGTGAGAAAGAGAAAGAGAAAGAGAAAGTGAGATAGAGAGAAATATTAATAGGACTAGAGGAAAAGAGAGGAACGAAGTGCCTTGTAAATGACGTTCAACACGCATGTCAAATCCCTTTCGTTCGTGTGTGTGTGTGTGTGTACGCTGGATACGCAATAGGGTCAACTGTATACAGTGAAAGAACGGTTCCACGTGATGATTTTTAGTAGTGAGATCTATACATTCCAGAATTCCCACTTCCCCACAGGACTTTTATAACGTTTTCTTTTAAATAATTGATAATATATTTTAGCAGCTAATAATATAATCGAACGGTTTTTATAACATTAATTCGACGCTTTCAATTTTGTACTCCCGAGAATATTTTTAAAATCTCGCTGGCGGAGAAATAAAGCGAAGTGACGGCGCTAACGTAACTTTTACACATGATTCGAGTAAAATTTTTGAATAAATCGATAAATTTTCTATATATTTTTATTTAAATCGTCAAGTATTAAACAAAAAATTATAAATACTACGACATTCGCCTATTCAAAATACATTATTATATTATATTGTCAGGTTTTTACCTCAATCCGTGAAGTGTGCGGTTTTTGTCTACCGACCAAAAAGGGATTAAGATCAATTGGTTTTGGGATGTAACCATTAATATAATCCTCCTTGGACAAATTTTTTTCTCCATGGAGCGGGCTGTAAAGTAACTTACAGTCCTTGGCGGATAATAGTCACTTTCGACCGCATCTGCCCGTATCGAAAATTAATCTTTCAACGCAGGTGTGACGAAAAATTATAAATGATTCAGTTGAAATAAAAAATATACATAGAAATTAATAATAATTATCAGGCACTTATTTCTAGCAATAATAATTTATTCTGAAATATGAGTATGAAATTTTCATCAAAATGATGTAAAAAATAAACGGGGAAAAGGACCAAAATCGGAAAAACAAAAATAACATTATTTCATTTCACTTTCACTTTGAAAACGGTCTGAAACGTATTTCTATATATATATATAAGAATTATCTCTCTCTCTCTCTATCACACAAAATTTTGAGCCCTAATTGTATACATATAATATCGTATCGGTCCGACCACCGTTGGTAACAGGCAATATATAATATCGTCGTACGTAACCGACGACGCACACATGTCATCGCCTTAACTTAACCGGTTACCGGTTTCGTTTTCGTTTTTAATTGCTTTTCTCGCGATGGCAGATAAAGAAATAGAGAGGGAGAGGGAGAGAGAGAGAGAGAGAGAGAGAGAGAGAGAGAAAAACGATTTAACATAGTGTATAATAATAATAATAATAATAATAATAATAATAATAATATGACTGACTGTCAACTGGGGTAAATACGCCAAATGTTGCTGCACAATGCATTATGCATTATACCGAAGGCAGAAAAAACTAATTACAGATCTGTGTTACATCCGTTTAAGGTCGTCTAGTTACCGAGTCGAGTGCCAAGACGACGACGACGGGTGATTATACATTATTTTATTTTATTACAATACTATAGCGCGTGTAATAATCTCGCCTTGTCTCAGAATCTATGCTTTTAATCCGACCGACATTATAATATCCACCTAGGGCATTTTATCTAGGTACTCAACCGGTGCGTCATGTATTACTATTAGGTGTGTCACCAAAAAAAAAAAAAAAAAAAGTTTAATTCTATTTAAAAACTTTAAATTAAAAACCGTATACTATAAAGATAGGTTCACACTACACCGTGCCATAAATATCTAGCCGATTTTTTTTACGTGCGTGAAGTTGGCATCACCACATTGTGCTAGACACTTAAAACCTGCACTAAAAAGTTTGTAAATAATTTGCTTAAATTTTATAAGCAATTTTCAGAATTTGCATACTTACCAATTTTCTGATAAAAAGGTTTTTCCCCGATGGTGGTGCCAAATACACGCTGGCACCACTATATTGTGCTAGACACTTAAAACCTGCACCAAAATTTTGCAAATTATTTGCTAAAATTCGCTAAGCAACTTTATTTGCATACTTACCAATTTTCTGGGGAATGGAGTTCCTGAATTATGTTCTGACAGTACGTCGTAGTACTGTTAATTGAGATATGGGTTTGAAATTGAAGATATAATCCCTTTATCAAATTTATATACCAGACTTCATTCCAATCACAAATCTCAATCCCAAATTTTGAAACTCATTATCATATTATTAATTCATTATTTAAAAAAGTTTGTTTTTTTCTTACAATATACATAATATTATATGTATAAACCTTCTAATATGTCAAATTATCTAGGTACCTATGTATTATTTTACAAAATGGTAAATATGAATAAATATATATTTAGATTTGAAATCATGCACGTTTAATAGTTTATTTAGGTTCTTATTTAACCTGGATTATGCAATTATTTATTTAAATATTGGTCCAAAAGTTAGGTCTAGGCCTATCAATAGATCAGAAATTGCATGAAAATAGTTGAAATTGCATAGAAATTTTTAATAAAATTTTTTTCAAAAAAATTTGAACAATATTGAGTTTGAAATAGAAAAAAAAAACCTTTTTATCAGAAAATTGGTAAGTATGCAAATTCTGAAAATTGCTTATAAAATTTAAGCAAAATATTTACAAACTTTTAGTGCAGGTTTTAAGTGTGTAGCACAATGTGGTGGTGCCAACTTCACGCACGTGATTTTTTTATGAAGATAAAATTTTTTTTAACTATAAGTGTTTTTACAATAATGTTTATTTTTATTTTTATTTTTTCTGTAAACATATTTCATATGTTATGGAAACACTAGTCCAAAATTATGATTCGAGTTTTTTATAATCAAAATTTACTTGTAGATTGTACTTTTATAGGGTTTTTTTTTTCGAAATTCTCAATATTTTTCAAAAATTAAGGAAAACTACGTATAAAATTTAACAAAAAATACATCTAGAACTCTTTTTTTATCCAAGTGTACACCACCATTCTTATCTCCATCAGTCACCACGGGCTTATGCTTCTTATAATATATCCTAACAGTACGCCGCCGCCGCCGCTATTATCCGTCATTTCGAGACTGGAGTGATAATTTATTATTAATAATTATTTTTTCATCGTCGACGTACACGGTCTCGGTGACTGTTAATTAAAATTATGTGCGTTAGGGCCAAAATGCCGGTGGAAGAGGGCGGGGGGGGAGAGAGGAATACGCCGGGTCTCTATTTGTCACCGGAAAACGTGTTGAACTCCTACACGAGCAAGGAGATCGGAGTAGAAGACGGTTAAAGGAAACGGGTCCGCGTTAATGAGATGTGAATTATTACAATACGATCTTCCCGGGCGCGCGGGACCGTAAATTTCCGCTTCACAATTCCAAGTGTCCGAGCAAGACGATTATAATACAATATACCAATACAATATCAATCGTAGTGTAATAATGTGCCAGTGACATTGGAAGCTGTGCAGAAAGGAATACGTGAACGGAATAATATTAATAATATTATGTAATATTATAACAATGCAGTTCGAACTCTCGCGGGTCACGTCGTAATCAGAAACGGATTTACACTATTGCCACCCCCCTAAGCAACTGTTTTTTAAACGTCCGAAAAACATTTTCTACCGTTCATGACACGTAAGACGTGAATTTTGGCGCGAGATTATTATTATTATTATTATTATTTTTTGAATAAATAATCAATTTTTAAGTTGTCGAAACCAGTGTCAAAAACGAAAATGTATTATAAAATCGAATAAAAATATTATTATTATTATTAATAAATTAAAAATATTCTTCAAAATCAAAATCAAGTATTTAACAATCCTTTAGTGCTAAAATAATCTATATAGGTACTTTAAAGTTATTTTTAGTATAAAATGATGTAGGTAAACAGTCAAATATTTTTAATCTTAATAAATCGAAATTTTCCCATTTAGTCGCCCCTATATTTCCCAGAGAAAAATTTTTTAAAACCACAATTCTCATTATATTATTGTTATATTATTATTATATTGTAGGTATACCAACATCAGTAACCCCACACAGCAATTTGAAAATATTATAATTGTCACAATATTTTAAAATAGTTTTATCGAAAATATTATATTCAAAATATAGTTAAGCTGTTTTGAAAATATTTGGCCATAAAATATTAAAATAAAAT
>JAIPRM010002891.1:0-28340 GCA_025469315.1 Stegophylla sp. TES_Ste_2020
AAACTTTTGAACAAGTGTTTCTATACGAAAAAGTGTTAACAGAAAAAAAAAAAAAAAGAAAAAAAAATAAACATCATTGTAAAAACACTAGCTTCTTCACTTTGTTCAGAATCTAAAATTATTTGTATAATATATGGAGGAAAATGTTGAATAAAATAATATTTTTTAATTTTTTTCAACAACGGTATAGCAATTCACTTTCTTTCAATAAATTTGAATACAAATGAAAATCATCAATAATTGCTTCTTTGTAATCAATACCAAAATTTAGTTCACAATTGAGTATAAAATTTTCTAATCTCTCGTTTTTGTAATTGTACTAAATTACTTTTATATGGATTTTATCTATCAGACTTAGAATTGTTTATTAAATCTAAGGTTAGGCCAATACCAATTTTTCCAAACCCGATCATATTAGAAAATTGACCTATACTAAAACCGTTACCGACATTTGTTTGTAAAATATTAAATTTGATGCTTTTTTGTATTTGAAATGTCAAAGATGTTAATATAATATTTTTTTGATAAATTATATAAAAAACCAATAATGAAAATTTGATTATGAATTATTATGAATATACTTTGATGGAAATTCGAAATTGATTATGTTTTGTTGATTTTCGTGTCATAATATTTTTAACGTTTTTGGCGATAAGAAAAAAGTGATAATTATTATAAATTACGACAAGCTTAAATATAATGTCATTTAATCCATACAAATTAATTTTTTTCTGACAAAGATATGGACTCGAAAAAAACAGATACCCAACTCTAATTAAATCATCATTATCAATTATCATCATTTAATTATCTTGATTATCAACTTGACAGAAAATTGTTTTCTTTTTTGTACGGATATATTCATATGTTTAACGTTTCAGGTAGTTAACTTAGGTATCTTGTCTAAAGACTTGAGATGAGAGATATTAATTAAATGTATTGTATTTAGGGATGAATACCCCATTCTTAATTCTTTTCCACTGGGGTTCGCAACCCAATTAGTCATGAAGCAACGGCTTCATGAAATACCTATCACACCGCCACCGGAGAAGAGTATAATATATAATAAAAAATATATCTGGTGCCATGGTATACCTAGTAAAATATACACTGTAGTCTGTGTGTGGTATATAAATATAATGAATTACGATAAACCTATTAATATACATATATTCTATTACGCAGTACGCACATTCAGAATACTATATTACACAAGTTAAGAACGTACGAAGAAAAAAGTTTTCGGGGGTGTTTTTAAAAATTTGTCATTGAAATTTATAATTTTTTATTTCTATGATATAATGAGAAAAGTTATCATGAAAAATAGATTTACTTAAATTCTTTTTTTCTTATAATATAAACATAAATATAACAAAAAATAAAAATCGCAGAACTAAATCTATTTTTCTAAGTTGTAGCCATTATGTTCAGAATTTCATTAAAATTTATTTCTTTGTCTCTTTATGCACTTAACAAGGTCATTCCATTTATGCTTTCTTCACTTGTTATGTTATGCTAATATACGTTTTTAGTCTGCGAAAGGAAGAAAAAAAGCGTTCATTTTTAACTTATTTTATTAGACATATCATTTAGCTATAGGCTGTAGTAATTATTGTTCTCTATGTGTACCTCTGGTATTTATTGCGTCAGTGTATATTTTAGAATTTGTACCTATGCCGATACACAATGAGCATAATTCTATTTTGTTTATAAATCTTGTTAAAGTATCTTTTTTTCTTTTTTTTATAGCTAAATTAAAATTAAAATTTCTTAGCATTGAATATTTATTACTCTTCGGTGTTCTAAAAATATAATTTAATAATATTATAACTGTCTATTAAATTATAATATAACATTCAAAATATATAAGTAAATAAACATTTAAAATCCAAACATTTCAGGAGGTATTTCAACACCCAAAACACCTGCATATGTAAGTGCCTTTTACGAGTCACTCAACGTATTCCATTTAGGGGAGACGGTATTTTGCGTCAGTTTTATTACTTCTAATTTATGTTTCAAACAGGTACATTTATGTGCCCCAGTAATTTGCGCTAAAATATAAAAATAATATGATATTATGTACGTATTTCGGCGCCACAACTCAAAATTAATTTTGCTTCACAACAGAAAACGAAATGGACTAGGCAGGTTATATAATTATTGCACCCAGTGCCAAAACGCCAAAAAAAGTTTTATGAGGCGCAAATTACAACATTAAAAAGTGTCACAAATTACAAAAATTAATTTTTGTCGTAGCGCAAATCACATTTTTTTTCGGGGGTGGAGGGGTCATTTTTAAAACAAATTTCATTCGTTCCCATTTGGATGTTCGATTTACCCCGGACCGTAGTGTTCGAAAAACTCTTAACAAACAGACCGAAAAAAAAATGGAAAATAATCTCAACTCCTCAATATCATAATGACGATCAATAGGTCTTAGAACTATTTCTCAGTTGCCGCATGCGCACATGGGATTTGACGTGTAAACGGTTACGAGTGCGTTTGTCTCGTCGCCGCGTGGAAAAAAAATAAATACACCGAACGGATGAGACGCGATCGTCGTCGGGTTTCGTTCGTGACAACTGACAATAAACGCGCTACCACGTCTAGCAGACACCGACGGATTGCCCCAACAGTGCGCGACAATCACAGACGCTGTATTATGACATAACGTGTACGCATAATATTATAATATTACCATTATTATGTTCGCGAGTTATTGTTATTATTAACGTGTTTTGTCGTCGACCAGTGGGCGCAGTGTATTGTGTTCACACGCTTACAATAATATTATGTAATGATTCAAATACGTATTGCAACGCCACGGCCGAACCGGTGTCTGTGATGACACAAATTGGCTGTGGCCAATTAGGGGAGTATGGCAACACTGGCCAATGGAAATAAAGAAATTACGAAAATCTGTCAAAAAAATTGGATTACGAGGAAATCGGTGTATAGTTCGGATAATGATTTTTGAAAATTTTGCACGAGTGCACTGAAATCTTAAAACGACCCAAGATTTGTTTAGAAAAACCACCACGGAATTCAACTATTTTTAAGGTTTTCAAAAAAAAAAAAAAAAAAAACACGAACGTTATATTACTAATCATTATTGTTCAAAGTTTAAAATATTAAATATGTTTTAACTTTAAAAAAAAATTGGAGATCAAATTGTTCGTGTATAAAATAATTGTGTGAGCCAATTGTTTACCTTCATGTCACCGTTGTTTTCAGCGTCTCATTTATATCAAAATGTTTTAGATTCTGAACAAAATGAAGAAGCTAGTGTTTTTACAATGATGTTTTTTTTTTCATTCTTTTTTTTCTTTTTTTTCTGTGTACAACTTTTCGTATGGAAATACTTGTCCAAAAGTTTCGATCAGTAACTTTTTGAAACCGGATTTGTCTCTAAATGGTCATTTTTTGAATTTCTCAATTCTTTAATTTTTTTTTTTTTTTTTTAGAAAAAACTACCCAAAATTTGACAAAAACGACTCGGAAATCATCATTTTTTGATCCGAACTATATGAAAATTTAAACATAAATAGAAAATAATATGAGAAAAATTTTGGCGCAAGAAAATTTGGGAATGTGAAAAAAAATTTTGGACATTTTTTTAACATTTTTTCTTCTCATTTGTTCTTTATATTATTAACTTCTTTCGTTTAAAATCGTCGTATTGAAGGAATTATTTATCGTTTTTTTAAAATTTAATACACTCACCAAGAACTTCACACCCGAGATGCGAAGAACACCCATCGTGCGAAGTAGTTTGGCTTTTTTTCTTTTTGAAAAATTTCGTCAATCCGTGAATCAAAGGGTATAGATACCGACGACTCATCTCGGCACATATTATTTTTGAAAATATTGTACAAGAAAATACGTCTGGCTTCACTTCGGTTTATTAACCCCGAAACGGACTAGTGAATCGAGTTAGTGATTAAACGGGGGAACTTTCTTAATTCGCCTCACCTTGCCGAGTGGCTTGGGTCAGTGACAAAACGAGTTCCACGGATGTCATCGATGGAAATCGACATAATTATCATATGATTCGAGAAGGAGACATGTCCTTATGTTGACTATTTATGAAAAACGCGCTTAATAATCCTCCGGGTGCGCGTCCAGTGATGGTGATCGATGTCAAACGAATTAATTGTGCGCGAGAACTTGTCAAAATACAACTAGGTGGTCGTTTTTATTTCGTGTTTTCATCGTGAGCTAAAAATCTACGGGTATAATAATAATTAAACCTGTTTGAAATCCGTTTCTCAGTAAAATGCGTTCCGTCGATACGTATATCAATGAATTTCATATTGTTATCATACTACTCGCAGTGTTTACATAATATTACACAGAGATAATCGTACAGAATAATATAGATATATAAAAAAAAAAAAAGATGTTCAATACAGTGTACGCAGATGAAAACTAAGGGATTAGATCCTCCCCCTTAATGTCAGTATTATATTTTATAAGTTTTATAACGTATGAGAGATAATATTTAAATTAAGTTAAGCTTAATTTTTTTTTATGATTGTTTGTAAATAAAATTGAATAAAAGTCTCATTTAATCCTTTCGTAGTTTGTAAATATCATATATACACTAAACAGTTATTTTTATAAATTTCGAAATTTTCCTATTTAGCCATAAATCCAAAATAATAAAAACCTAATCATAAAAACTAAATACATTTTTTATTTATTATTGTGGTTAGGTTAATTGATTTATACCCATTTATATTAGTAAAATTTTACAGGCGCAATTAATGTATACCTTTTTAAACGTTTTTAAATGACTCTAAATATAACATAAATATTTATTTTTATGGCGCCAAAATCAAAAAAGGTTCATTTTCATTCATGGCCGCTTTTTGAGCCAAATTTACTTGTATAATTTTTTTTAACCTTACAAGCAAATTACCGATTACTAATTATTATTATTATTATTATCAAATAAATTTCTCGTAGGTATCTTATTTCACAATATTGTTATAATATTTATATTTAAAACCAGGCTTAGAGCTTTTACAACATTTATGGTTTCGGTTGAAACAGATTGAACCGTAACCGTAATTTTTTTTATACAAACTACTTTAATATAAACTATGGATTTTCAATCTGAGAGGTGCGTCCCTTAGGGAGGCGCAAAAAATTTCAGGGGGCATGAAAATATTTGATGACAGTAAAACATGAAAATTGTAGTCATTTTCATTCAGATAATTGAAAGTGATAGTGAGGCTCAAAAATGCCACAGGTAAGTCCACTTTTGCCAAAATGTCGATGGTAATTGAATTAATAATTATAAAAACAAATTTAAATACATCGACACGAATACATATTATTTTGGGGAGGAGGTTAAGTCCTGTAGCTATCCCTTCCTTTAGGATTGTACTTTCCAGGCACAATAAAACACACTAAAATACATAGGTACAACATTATCGCAGTGATTATGTCAAGTGATACGTGATATAAACACCGTCGTTTTAAATTTTAATTTTCTGTAAGAATAAAAATCTTTTTATGGCGCTCTAGAATCTAAAATCGTAATATTTATCAGTCGATCGCTTATTTACTACGTGCTATATTATACACTATTCACATCATAATAATATTTACATCACAATTTACACATTTATGTAATGAATACATTTGTATTTGTTTTTTTTAGTTAAGAGCATAATTTTATAGTTAGACATATATGTATATACACAGAGTTTATTTTATAGTTTCATCTCGTTTTATACACGTGACAAAAAACGTTGATTTATTTATATTTATGTACCGGCGGGTTCAGCCTTTTAAAATTCATACGTTTTTTCCCCTCCACGGCTCCACCACGCATTTATTATTATAACGAGACTATGACGGGCTGCCGCCGTGGCTGAAAGTAATGTAATCTATAATCGAATCGGATTTCGTCATCGCCGTTGAATTTACAAAAAATACAAATTCCGAATTGCGCGTGACATGAAAAAATAAAAGTAATAGTGTCTAAATCACATAGTGATAAAAAAAAAATAAATCCGAAATATGAAAAACAATTTTTTAGATTACATACTTTAAAAATAATTTGACAGTTTTTTTCCAAAAAAAACCTGCTTTAAAAACGAATCATGTTTATGTACTTTTACAATACATTTCATATATCTTGATATGGTAAAAAAATTAAAACATTTTTATTCTTAATCAGTGGTAATTTTGCGCCGTTTGCTATAAGTCTACCAAAGCGGGAGTAGGGAAATATTACCAGTGTGAATGCGGTTGAGTTGATTCCTGAGACTTACTTAAATATGAGTTGATTCCCAGTTTGATGTGATGAATTTATAAATCGAATCTGTGATATGAATGTTCAGCCTAAAAAGAGATACTATGAAGAGATTGGCTGATATAAGTGTTCGAAAATTGTTTGAATTCTATATTTTAAAAGTACGTCAAATTTTTAATTTTATTTTGATATCATCTTCATATTTTTTTAAGAAGGAATATATTTGCAAGGGTGTTACACATTTGATATATATTGTTTTTAAAAATGTATACATGCTACAGATTTGTTCATCATTTCATTCATAAATATTTCTTTTCGCTTAATTTATTTTGATTTTCTCGTCCAATTTATTCTGCATTGAATGTACTATGTTTTAGACTGTACTTCAAACAATTTAAAACATGTCTCCGAGTTCGTAAATATCTGAATTCGCATGATTAATACAACTATTTAGTCCAAAATTACACAAGGTATATACAACAATGAGGTCGAACTTGCCCCTTAAATACCCGTTTAAATCAGTAATTGTGGGTCTCAATTTGGGCAAAAAGATATAGATACGGGTACGCAGTTAACGTTACACGGGGTAAATTTTCGGCTTTAAAATTTTTTATTTTTCAACATGCGATTTAAACGCACCGACGAGCCTTCACAACTTAACGCGGTATAACATAGCGTTTCTCAATCTATTTTATTCCATGCCTCCTTGGAGGTTTTCCATGAAAAATCACACCCCTCCTCATCAGCATTCAATTTTTGAAATATTCGGTATTTCTGTTTTGGTTATATCTCCTTAGGCCCACGTTGACTGATTACTAACACGTACATATTCGAATATATTTTGTCAACAATAAATCTCACGCCCTTCACTCCTCCTTCCCCCCCCAAAAAAAAAAAAAAAAAAATGTAAACTCCCCTCAGATTGGGAAACACTGGTATAACAGGACTTACGCCGTACGTACATGGTAAAAAAAAAAATATATATATATATATATAAATATTGTGCGTGTACGATTCGTAAACACGAGTACGTACGGGGGTAAGGGAGGTATGGGGTTGGATCGCGAAGGGTACGATTTAATGGAACGTTTGTTCTCGTAATTTTTGTCACGCGAAAATTCAACAATAACTGTCAATTTTTTTTTTTTTTTTTCTCCGTACCTATATACATTTTTTCCCCTCTTCTGCTCATCCCGCGCGCATTTAAGGCGGTACGTGTACTTTATTATTATTATTATTATTTATTTATTTTTTTTTTTTTTCACATCCGACGGGGTAGTATTATATCAACGGGGCGTGCGTACGTACATACGTGTACATAATACCTATACCTATATTGTGTGCGCGTTCATTGTTGTCCGCCGCGGTTTCGGGACGAGTTTATATTTTCTTGTACGCGCGCATACACCGAACCTGTAAGAGCGGGCGCGAGCGGTCCTAGTAGGACGACGACCATGTCCCCCGTCCTACGTGCACGACGATATTTTGTTGTAAATCTTAAAAGAGAAGTGAAAAAAAAAAAAAGAAAAAATGGAAAATGAATAAGAAGAGAAAAAAGACGACGACGACGACGACGAAGAAAGAAGTCGTCGACAATGAAGAGACGGGCGCAAGGTGGTCGGACCCACCTGGCGCTATGATGCATACGACCAGCTCTCGTTTACACCTGCTCCGCACGCATCTCCCCTCCATCCCGCTCCTTTTCACCGCCGCGAACCCACGGCGGTCGGCGGTCGGTCCGCGGGGCGAACGCCAGTGTCGTCTCGCTTCTCTCCTCCCGGGTCGTTGACGCAACAACATCAGCGGCCGCTAACATCTAGCGTATATTTTTATTCTTCGCCCCAAACCGTAGTTAAATAAATATATGCGTATATTATTATTATTATTATTATTATTATTATTATTATGTACACCTGGGCACGTGCTTAGATGACCATTAGAAGAGCGGGCGGCTGTGGCTCGTGCCTAGCAATAATAAAAACGGGAAACGAGAACGAGAATAATACGTAATAACAATAATAAAAAACTACGAGCACGTATATGCTGCGTCGTGTGTGTATAATGCGCACAACACAGTGAGAGCTCGTGTGATTATAATAATGATAATAATAATAATAATAATAATAATAATATGTACCGTTTGCTACTCGGTGTTGCTGCTGTGCGCACCTGCCCCGTTTACAATCGGCCAGACTTGTGTGTCGAAGTCGTGACGTCAGCCAACAACAGTCATAATACTGTTATTACAATAATGGGTATGAGAGTATAAAATTTTTCGTGTAATTTTCGTCACTATTGGTGGCCCCGTTTTGTGCACTTGGGTTGGGGTGGAGGGAGACTACTTTGCTTACGACCAGTAATTGGAATGCGGCTGGATTTGCAGATTCCGATTTTATCGTTTTACGGTACCTAGTGTTTGAGGAATGGAAATTGAAAAGTTTTCAGATCGGATTTTTTTTTTTTACTGTAAATGCATATTTTTAAAATTTTGAAGTCTATTATTGCACACTTGATAATTTATTTCTGTTTATTTACACAAAGTCACGAAAATAATTATTCACTTTAAAGTCCCGTCCTATTCTAAGTACTTTTGGAAATGTATACTTGTACTGATCATTTTATCGAGAAGCAAAGGTGTATACGGACAAAAAAGAAAAGGGAAAATATAGATTTGTAAATAGAAATCGAATACAATTGAAATGTTGGAAGGGTTTTAAATACCCACCCCTTTCCTTCACAATAAGCACAATCCTGTACTTAATACTATATACTTATAAGTTAAATATATATATATTGTATACTCTCCTTCGGCGTTGAAGGTTGTTAAACATACGTGAGTGGGGCTTCCTCGAAAAGGTGATGGGGGGTGTGATACCCCCATTCACAATTTCAGTCAGATTGTACAATTGTTATGTAAGAGACTTATCAATGAGTCTTATCCTTAGGTTAAACTCTTGGTATTTAAATAAAAATAGATACAATTAAATCTTTTTTTTTGTATAATATATTACATAATATATACATTTTATGAATAATTTTTATGAGAGACTTACAATACTCAATACTTAGTTATATTTTAGGTATCTGGAATTGAATAAAAAGGTATTAAGTGTAATATAGTTATAACAATTTATTCAGTTAATAATAACATATTAAGCGCAATTTAAATAAAATTTGCACGCCTAAACTTTTGATTAAAAAAAATCATTAATAAGCAAATTAAAACCTTAACCCCCTCACCATAATTTATTGTTCGGGACAGCTATGAACACAAAAGTAGAAAACATAAAAATGGACGTATTTTACACCTTAGATTTTTTCTTCGCTCCTCGAGTGGGATACTCTTGTGGGTGTATAAGTTTGGATTAAAGAAAGATAGTTTCCGAGTTTTTTGTCTAATTTTTGGTAATTTTTTCTAAATTTTGAAAACAGTATTAAGAGATTTGAAAATAACCTCTCAAAAATGCCATCTAGAGACATGTTACTGGTCTAAACTTTTTGACTAATATTCTCATGGAAAAAAAATATTTACGAAAATCGTCTATAATTAATATTTTTGTTTCCTTTGAGATTTAAGCAAAAATATAATTTTGATATATATATATATATCAAATATATATAATATATAATAACGTCTGTGTCTATTTAATTATTCGTGAAAAATGTCACTTTTGAAATTTATAGTTCTTATGATAAAAAATTACCACGACTGAATTTAACTAAAATGTAAAAATAAACCTTTATATGAATAAGATTAACTCTTTAAGAAGTTAAAAAGTAAATATATTAATAAATCTTCTTTTATACGTCAATATCAAAAAAAGAAAATATATTGCGAAAATAAATCTACCATTGGTTGGAATAATAACATCTATTTGATTTAAAATAATTACAACATTGAACTTCGTTGAAAACTATTTTTGAGTCAACTTTTAAGAAAATTTGACTACGAGTAGAAAAATATGAAGTTTTTTTTTTTGTTAAAAATGATTTATCTGGACAATGAAATAGATATTTTATGAGGTTTTGAATAAGTATGAGCTGACTCGATGGTGATCATTTTCAAACAGGCCTGGATAGGCCAGGTGAGTCGCCGAGTGTTTAACTCGTTTGGCCGTACGATATTTGGGCCGATTGCGTGATATGTGGTAAAAAATATAAATGAACAAAAGGAAATTTGAAAGATTCTCATCTGGTATACTCTATAGTACATTAAAAATATTTTTTTCAATGGGCCAGAAAACTATTTTTGTGCTGATTAGAATTCTAAAACTCGGTGGGTGTTACCTTCCCTATCCGGCACTGGTTTCAAACAACGACAACATTTTTAATGACTATAAAAAAAAAAAGTAGTGATTTGATAACAATTTACACAAATGATAATATTTTTAAAATTCTATATTTATCCACTAAGTGGTAAAATTTATGTTTCACCATTGTTGATGGCGGATAAAAATTTCACGTTCTCGGTGTTTTCAGTTATGGACTAACCACTATTAAATTACTATAACAAATTTCATGAAAATCTAATTTACGGCATATTCTGACGTTTTTACTAAATTTATTGGTATTTTTTTTTGTTTTTAAATTTTTTTTTGAGATTTTTGAAAAACGATCTGTGTAAATTTTCATCCAGTGCCAAATTCTGATCAAAAAATTTGTCAACAGGAACTTTTGGAAATTTTTACTACCAGAAAAAAGAGTTCACAGAAAAAGCAAAATAATCATCGTTGTAAATCTACCAGCTTCTCTCCGTCCCACTCAAGAGTGCGATGATATCAGTATACTACGTACGTCACGTGAAACTAATCAACCAAATGATGGGCGTTTATTTTTCAATCACGAATAACTTTCGTCTTTGAAAATGTAAATAATTAAAAATAATATTTAGATATTATATTTTTAAGCATGTTATTATTGCATACACGAGTATGCGCATCATCCTATGCGATACAAAAGGCACCGGGTCCCAAGTCCGGATTATTTTTATTTTTATCTACTTACACCTTGCGTCTGTGTCTGTGTACACTTCGATATTTCAATACTTACGTTGCCTGCGCGGTCGACCTCGTTTGTGTCTACACATTACGATAATATTATATTAATAACACGTTATGTTCTAATGTTTTACGTACGCGCGCGCTCTGTAATTATGAAAAATATATTGTGGACGCGCGGTACCCGGAGGGCCGTCTATTTCCACTTTCCTAAATCTCTCGCCGCCGATTCAATCTCCAAAACAGTTTGTTTTTCTTTCTTTCTTTTCGCCAGGTGTCTTTTCCCGCTCTTACATCTGTACTCACGCATAATATAATATATTATATTATACCATTAAAATACAAACGTCATGTCGTGTGTTCAACAAGACCGAGCGGTCGCGTGCCCGACGTTCATCGTGCGTTCAACGCGTCCTGACCGCAGTCGGTCAACTATTATAATATTATGTAACATTATAACATATTGTGTGTGTGTGTGTGTGTGATTGATATTCTAGAGGCGTAGGTATTGTATTTTGAATGAGAGGGGTTCAAAAGTGAAATTTTCGACCGAAAGCACAAGCGCTACCGAACAAGAATTTTAAAAATATCATGCAATATCAAAATTATGTTTATTGAATAGAAGTAATTTTTCGAAATTCCAACAGTTTTTTCAAGCAAATTAGATAAATTGGCGAAAATTCAAAAAAATTATACAAAAAAAAAAAAATACTTTTTTCCTAATTCGATTTTAGTATTAATTAGTGTATAGGTATTCCAAAAATAAAGTTGCTAGAAGTATAAGTATGTTCACTAGTAAAATACATAGCAATTTTCGACCAAAAAATTTTTTTTGAAAAATCTGAAAATATTTTGTTAGTATACATTTTTTTCTAATAAAAATTGAAAAAAAAAATTAATTCGGTAAAATACAGGAGGATACAAAAAGAGTAGCCGACATATTTACAAGCTTTTTTTTACATAGGTATCTATTGAAAATGTTAAGACGGAAAAAAGTGAAGCAAGTGATTTATAGTACTAAATACTAATAAATTTGTATTTACTATTGAATCTTTAATGTTTGATACTAAATTTAGAATTACAAGTACGATTTTTGTAAACAAAGAAATCTGTTATTAATATTTCATAAACTTGCAAATCTTATCTTGTGAAAATAGTAAATTTTTTCGATTATGAGTTTATCAATGGGAGGGGTTTGAACCCTCCAAACCTCCCCCTTGCTTACGCATATGGTGACCTGCAGGAAACACCCAGACGTACGTATCCGGCGACACCAAAAACCATCGAATAACCCGATTTTTCCGATAAACTGAAAGCTCAAAATCTGCTTGTACTTTATCCGTACTTCGACCTTAACGGGATAAAAGCGCAAAATTTTACGATATTATTTTATTAATTTATTAATATTATGAAACCCGGATGCACCTCAATCATCGCAGTAGCGTATTTGAAACAATAATTTCCATGGGCATCGAATCCTATCAAATTTATCTCTCGAAAAATTTCAAATCTTGAGAGCATGTTTTTATTTTCACATATTAAATTAACGACTTTACTAAACTTTACATCATATATAATCTAAAAGTTTTTATAAATTGGTAAATATTTTCGAATTTTCCACCTGTTTTCCCATGTTTCTGCATCAGTCACTTTTCTATTTATTTCCGAAATTTCTAAAATATGGACAAATTATTTTATATTCTGAGTTGAGTGAAGAAGCTGGTGTTTTAAGTTTTTACAATTATGTAAAAACTGTATATATATATATATATATTTCTCTTTAAACACTTTTTCGTATAGAAGTATAGAAATACTTGTCGAAAATTTCCAACCAGTCACTTTTCGTATCAGAATTAAGATATATAAGGTTCTTTAGAATCTAAGGAGGTCGATTTGCTAAATTCTGATCAGTTTTTCCAAAATTTGAGAAAAACTTATCGAAATTTGTCGAAAAAGCTTTTTTTCCTCAACAATATTATTTTTATTCGTTTTCAGTCAATACTTAAGAAATGAGATATAAAACTGGCTGAGTAAAAAATAAATTTTTTTGTAATTATAATAAATTTTGAAAATTTTAAGTAAAATTATCTTATATAAACTGAAGCTCCATTCAGAAACATTTTATTGAATAAATTATTTACAGTTCCTTTCAAATTTAATACACTCACAAGATTATGTAACCTGAGGAGCGAAGAATACCCATAATGCAAAATACATCTTGTTTTTTTTATAGTTAAATTCGTAAATAAAATAAATGTTGTTACTAAACGTGACAGATTTGTTTTCAGTGTTAATCTATTCTATTCGCCATTTTATGTTTTGGGCATTTTGTGTAAACTGACACGCATAATACATTTGACTAGGATTTTATGTTTAAAATTTAAATCGTTAACAAAACAGGCAAAACGAATAATGCCTTTAAACGAAATGTTTAATAATATTACTATACACCAATATTATAAACCGATCTTCTTTTTTGAATTGATTTTTGAAAGCATTGATTTATTTATATACTTTGTATATTGTAGTACTAAATACAAATTTGAAATATCATATAACAAGAGTATATTGTCCTGAGCAAAATTTTTCGATTCGTTTTCAACGAGAAAACATACCGTCATTCTATATTCTCAGTTTTGAGGATTAGACCGCTAAATTGTTGTTCAGTACATTATACAACGTTATCGCACATTTCTATGACATCATGTGAAATGCCAACGGAAAACCGTATTTTTTTACAATTTTTTTTTTTTTTTAACGATAGCCGTAAACACAATATGACGCGAGAAAAAAAAATTTCATTCAAATAACAATACAAAATAAATAATAATATGAACTTTATGTCGTTGTGTCAATCAATGTGAAGTGTATTTATTGATTTTATAAATCATGAAAAAATATCGTACATAAGATAGTATTTTTTATAATATTATGTATAATTATTGCGTGTTATCGTTATTATTCTACTCAAATAGGAGAATACTTTTTTTTTATTCTATACGTATTATTTCATTTTAATTTTTTCTGGCCCATTAAAGCGTTTATTTGGCATCAGTCGATTATAAAAAAAAATACCCACCTGTCATAAAATGTTTTATTATGTACCTACCTAAACAATATGATGACATTATTATTATTATTATTATTGTACTTTACGGTACGTGTATGTATTAAAATATTATACTACAATAATATAGGTGTTAAAATATTGTAACTTCTTTTTTCAAGTCGCTTTAAGGGTATCCCGTGATGATACAAACTTTTTTTTTTCAATTGACAACTTTTTATTTTAACTACAGATTTTTATTAGAGTTATTTTTATGTAACTTTTAATATATTGAAACTATAATTCAAACGAGAAGTTTTTGAATTATTTAAATTTAAATATTATGAAAAATAGTATCTTGGATGTATAATATTCAGTTACCCACGAAGTACATATAGTGTGTGATCAAAGTACTATGTCCTTAATATGAATAATGCGAAAACAACTTGTTCGAATTTTAATTTCAATATATTAAAATTCACAGGAAAATGTCTTGAAAAAATTCCGTAGTTAAAAGTTTGTCATTTGAAAAAAAAAAGTTTGTATCCATACAGAACATCCTTAAAGTGGCATTAAAAAATGGGTTAGGAAAAACATAGTTTTTATTACTTGAACATTCCGAAAAATAATCAAAATGATTGTATTTTAACTGCCAAAAAGGGGGTGAGCTCACTTAAAATTCACCCTGTATAATATTCAAATAAATATATTTATATACATAAAACGCATCATGTTGACGAGACACAATATGTGTATTAGTTTCAAAGAACGCAGGACGCAGTTCGTAGGATCAAACATTTTTGGTACTCGATTCGTATGCATCCGAAATCCCTGGAGTGACGCTAACCGCGAAATGTGTTATTAACATGCAAATTATTGTCAATCACCACAATCTTATTGTCAGTCACGTTATAGTGTAGAACACGCTTTGAGATATTTCTAATTAGACGCCAAGCTTTTCTCTATTTTAGGGGTTAAATCTTGAATTGACAAATCACACAATCATTTTTCGAATATTTTTACAGCTCGAGTAATGAAAACAATCGAACAGTTTACATCCGGCTAAAAACTGTATGCGCTCAAAAGTGATCCCTCGTCACTCGTACCGTTATCATGACACTATGGGAAATAGGATTATCTTTCTTGCGATTTTCAATGTCTACTATGAATACTATGAATACTACATATTGTTGTAAAATATCAATAATAACAGTTGTTATCAATTGACCGTTACTATACACTACATAATAAAGAGTAAAGAGAATAACATATTTTATTAATTACTGTTCTAATTAATAAATTATCTAATATTAAAATTCTACGCGTTATATTTATGAATGAAACACAAAAAATGCGTGATGTAATTTAATAGGGAGCTTAAATATTTTTATGAAAAATTCATCTAAAAGACTAACAGATCTTAATAGCTTTTTTCTGCAACGTATAATATATTTTTTTTATTTTCTTATCACTCTTCTTTAACGCTCCATCTACATTTCGAGCGTGAGTCAACTTTATAATAATTATCGATTACACTCCGTATGCTAACACTAACAGACGAAATATGCGAAAAACGAAACACAGGTGAACACTATAATACATTATAGTTAGTGTAGTGCGTGCGATTGCGATAGCTCAATACTTTTTCAACATACAATTAACACGCAATAATTGTTGCTCGCAGGATTATTTAACAAATTGATTTCATGTAAAACAATTTGCGCTACTTATAGTATCATTATTAAAAAATTAATAATTTAATGATATTGAAAAAATATTATATTTTTGATAAGGGATTTATAAACCACACATTAGTGGGTTATGACGCATAAAACATTTTATTTCGATTTAATTAAAAAAAAAAAATAAATAAAAAATTAAGTATGTTTAAATTTAGTATTATAGATAAAACACACAAACACAAACATAATACAAAACATTATTATCAATAACAACAAATATATCATTATTATGTTATGCGAAAAGAAAATAAATAATAATAGAAAAAACTGAATTAGGTTTTAATTAGTATGAACGGTTTAGATAGCCTTACAATATTCAGTTGTAATTTATATAATATGGGTGTATTAAGAATGTTATGTGGCTAGGTTTTAACACTATGACTGAGTACACTTGTAACACCGGTACGATAGTTTGAATGCTCACAAAATCATTACTATAACGCCGTGTTCAGCGTATATTATTATACAAGTATACTGCATGTTTTGAAAATTCTGTAATACGTTCTTCTCGTGTACAGCCCTAAATTTTTTCTGAATGTGGTTCATTATTTTGTCATGCACCGTATAAAGGTGGTACTTGAGAAAGGGGGAGGAGTTGCACCAAAATAATTTAGCCTACCGGCGCCAAAAAGCGGAATACGCTACTGCTCTAGATATGTTTTTATAGTAAGGGGTTACCAAAATCTAAAAAACTGAAAATTGTGAAGGCAAAAAACAAAAATCTATATTATTATACTGGCGGTAAACGGAAAACGGTATACGGTAAATTATTCAATTTGCTTTTTTTCTCTTGCTCTTTTTGTCATCACTTTAATTTCCGCTGCTTTTTTTTTCTCCGCTTTCTTTTTTCATTCCCCAGCCCCTAAACAGGCAAAATGGAGTCAACAAGTCTTACAAGTTAAGTATATAATACCTTATATTTAGGTCTCGATAAGATAGGTTAGGTAGAAACCAAAAAAAATAAATTAGGTAATTAATTAAAAAAATTCTCATTAGCGACGACGAAGACTACTGGTCGAACGCATAAAAACCGAAATTTCCCTAAGTGCCTAAGACCATAAAATAAATGTACATATCCACATAATATAATTAGTTAAAATACCATCACAGAATATAACTTCTAAATATCATCGATTATATTTCGATCTATGATAATGAGACTAAAAAAAAAAGCGGATATTTTGCCTACCTTATTTTCCAGTAAGTAAGTAAGGAGAGCTCTCGCATGAAACACCCTGTATACAGTGTTAAAAAGTGTGCGTGCACCTGAGCTGAGTGTGTACTCGATGCTGGCACGGAAAAGGAACGTTTATAACCGTAGTGTATGATGTATAGGTAAGTACGTACAACAGCGGGACATACGTAGGTATCCCGACCCGACATATGGGCTATATAAATGTATATACATATGTTGTATGTATAAAAGGAATAGTTTAGGTCTACACGTTCACGAGACACACACACACACACACACGCGTAGCAGGTGTATTTTGTGGCTCGCGGGTGCTTCAATCAGTCGCCGTTCGCTCTGATATAATATTATTCTCCCGTTCGACAAAATCTCATTTCGAACACTGTAAACAATAATATGATTCGTTTCAATCTCGACCGTAATTGGGGTCTATATCGCCTCCGAACCCCTTCGGTTGTCGACAGTGCATGTGTGTGTGTGTTATTAATTAAATTACCGAATGTTCTTTTTTTATATTGTCCAAAGCCCTGACGGAGTGGCACGTTTCAACGCACGCACGCACGCACACACACACACACACACACACTAGTAGAATAATATACGTAGAGACGGTGTACGGACCCCCGCCGAGAAAATGTCATAGTGCGTAGGCGTATTTTCGACAAAACCGATTGTTTAGAGCTGCCTTTGGAAACTCCCGTTTGGAGAGAGATGGGAAAGAAATGAGATTATAAATTAAAATTAACAATACTAGCTGAGCAGGGGCTGTAACGATAGATTTCGAATGTTGAGGGCGTAATTTTCCATTTATAACTAAAATTTCATCGATGGGATTACATAGAACTCAAGCGCGCGTTCGTGTTCAATTTACATTAAACAGAGTGATTATATAGACGTGTGACAAAACGGTGCCTTCGGTGTCATTTTTGGAAGAAAATTGTTTAACTAGATGATGTATCCAGGTTTTACTACCTATCATAGGCACAGGCAAATAGGTAACATTGAAAATATAATTTTCAAAGTGACAAAACTAACATAAAAAAAAAAAAAAATCGTTTCTTCTAAATTTTATCTGTTCTCGTTGTTTAAAAAAATTTGATTTACATCTGAATCTAAACGAAAAAAACAAAAAATATTATTTTTCAGCTGGCAATAGCGTGAATTTGTTATTACATATTAAATACACGTTATATTATAAATTTTTTATTTCAAGTATTTTAGCGGTGATTTTTGTTATTCTGCAATGGGTTGTTAGCTGCATTAAAGTCATTAAATGCCAAAGTAGTGTTACCAATATCTTTTTGGTCGTGTTTCGCAGAAAATAAATTATACAAGTTATGGAAAAAATTAACATAAATAATCGGATTTTATAAAAAAAAATACGTTACGTTGTGCGGAGAAAAGAGCGACTGCTCTCTTTGCCCCCCCCCTCCTTGAAGGTCCTCTTAAACTGTACGGAAAAACTCATATGCCTATGACTTGCCTATGATTGTACTGATATTGTGGTTCGTGTGCAAACGACGTTATCGACTGACAGCGTTTCTGGCATTTTTTCTAAGACAGGGGAATGAATCCGTTCTAACTAGAGATGTAAACTCACTAAATTTTTACTGGATAAATATATCTTTTTTTTTTTTTACTAGTAAATTGATTTTTAGCAAAAAAATTAACAAGTGACCCTTTAAATTAAACGTTTTTACCAAGTCTACATTAATAAAACAACAATATACCGTTTAATATATAACATGAAGTTTAAACTAAGGATTAAGTATTTATTATAGGTAGTTGAATTTCGAAAGACGTCGCTTAACAGTTACCCACTATTTAGATTAACCTCAAAACAGTCTGATATTGTTTATTCAATATGCATATTATTATATCCATCTGAATTTTTAAATATTATTTTATTCATATAAGTTTAAGGTCTTACCCCACGTTAAATATTTTTTAAATTATTGTAAAATATAATATTTTTTAAATTACAATATACCAATGATAATCATATATTATCTTATTGAAACTATATATATGTAAAATATTTATTAAATGCGTATTAATCATATCATACGTACCAATAATAATATTTTGTTTTAAGCATATCAAAAATACGCTAATGTAAGTAGAGCTAGTAACTAAAAACATTTTTTGGTTAAACTACAATTTTTTTTTTTTTTTTTCTATGCAAAAAGTTCTAAAATTCGTATGATGGAAATAATATAGAGTATAGCCAATATTAAAGTATTTATAAAACGTTATTTGAATGAATTTAGATTAAGTCGTTGCTGTATACGGAATGGTAAAACGGAGCACGGAGAAGTTATAAACGCATCAACGGCTGTCACGCAGAATATCGTCATTTCGTCTCTACGGAAACGCACAATATTCTTGCGATGTCAGACGTTTTCATTTGTTGTTGCACGTTAAATTTTTATGCGCAGTCTTGCGTCACGTATACAGCTATTTATAGATTATACGAATGTTAATATAACGTAATATTATTGTAATTATTACATTATTCGTTTTTAAATTCCGTCGTGGTCGACATCTGTGGTGGCCGCAAGGCGCCTCGGCTGTGTAAATCTATAAAGTCATCTTTTTAAATGATGCTCGTCGTCCTCGAGAATAACGTCCAATAGCACGTGCCACAGGTGAATACAATATACTAAATGTATGGGGGGGGGGAGACATGATGTATATAAACACATGCGTGTGGTGGTTCGACAGAGGTGTCGTTTTCGTAATAACCGTAAGAATGAATAGGAGTTGAATAGGAGTGGGGAGATTGTAGATCGCGAAGTAGGCGCGACAAAAAGTTATCAGGCAAAAAGCCAACGACGTTGCGCGAAATAGAGTCGAATAGTAGTAGTAGTAGCCGTTTTCCCCTACGCAAAGACATTTTGCCACGGTCCGTTTCGTCGCAGGGACGTTTCGACGAGGACGAAAAATCGTGTACAGTCGTGAACGTTTCGCACGGCTCGCAAAAGCTAAATAAACTATTGCGGCTAAAAGGGTTCTTGTCGAAAAGGGCACTGTTAGAAGTATACAGGGTGATTTCTTAAGCGTGCCCACCCCCATTTTTTGCCGTAATAATGCAAAATTTGTGATTTTTTTTTCCGGAATGTTCAAGTTACTATAAAACAAATATTTTTCATAACTCATTTTTTTCATATCACCTTAAGGGTGTCCTGTGGAGATACAAACTTTCTTTTTTTAAATGGTCACCCCCTATTTTAATTACGGAATTATATTCGGGTTATTTTTCTGTGAATTTTGATGTATTGAAATTAAAATTTGAACGAGTAGTTTTTGAATTATTCAAATTTAAATATTAAGGAAAGTTGTCACTTGGGCAAATATTTTAATTTATTCTTAATAGGTAAATGAGATAAAACGACCTGACTAATTAATATTTTGTAAATATAAAATTTAATCTTGTACACACGACATGATATCTATGAACATTTTGACTAATTAATTCTGATTAAAGGTTAATTGAGTAGATTTATAATAATTACAAACTACGTACGTAACTAAATATGTGCCCAAGTGACAATTTTCTTTAATATTTAAATTTGAATAATTCAAATAAATTAAATTAAAATAATTTTGAAAAATTTTAATTTCAATACATCAAAATTCACATAAAAATAACCCGAATATAATTCCGTAATTAAAATAGGGCGTAGTAGGCATTTGAAAAAAGAAAGTTTGTATCTCTACAGGACACCCTTAAGGTGACATGAAAAAAAAAATGAGTTATGGAAAATATTGGTTTTATAGTAACTTGAACATTCCGGGAAAAAAATCCCAAATTTTGCATTTTTACGGCCAAAAATGGGGTTGAGCATGCTTAAAAAATCGCCCTGTACATATACGTAGTAATTTATCCGAATTAATGCGCTGTTCAAACGCGATAAATAACTCTATTGTGCTCGCCGAGAACGGTGTGTGTGTGTGTGCTTTTTTTTCTTCGTTATTAAACGCTGGTGAAATGCCATCAATTTTGAAAAGTTCATATTATTATATTGTCGAGAGCGTCAAACTTAACAAAGGCCATGTCATACCGCGTCGTAACGTATCTCAAAAAAATAAAAATAAATGTAAAAATGAAAAAAAGAAAACCATTAGTCACGATAACGAAAAAAAAAAATATATATACTGTATAATGTTCGAACGACTTTCGCGTCTTCTCCACCGCGTCATCATTGCCAGATTGAATTGTCTCGAAATTTGTTCGCCAACAATCGCTCGTGGACACAACAACGCATCGAATTAGTGGGCAGAAGTTTGGCGCCGCCGTCGTCGTGGCAGGAGTTCCTCCGTGTACGTCAACGGTCGCGCACAGTTTATACGGAGAAATTAACAAAGTTTTTCCCAATCGACTTGACGCACAGACAACGGTTTATTAACGGCTAAGAACGGCGAGACAATGGCGGAGAGAGAATATTCGTTTTGGATTTGCATTTTTCGTAGAATATTTCAAAGGATATTTTCATCGTTGTCGTCGTCGTCGTCGTCGATTCGAATCCGAAAAATTCCCCTGTTCAAGAAACGCTATTTCGTGTATTCGTCGGAAGATTAAAATTAACTCCTTCTGTTTCGCACGCGTAAAATATTTGAAAAGATTTCCCACGAATACACTGCGCGATGCAGCTGAGAGTAAAAGTGGGACATACCACCCACGCGCCATGGGTATTCTTCGCTCCCTCGAATGCGATACTCTTGAATTTTTTTTTGAGAATCGTTAAATATATATGTTATATATATATATATATATATGTTGTACAATAATTGTTACTCGTTTACGTTCTATTCGAAATTCGACTGTAATATAGTCAACATTTTCAAGAATTAAGCAATATTACTTTTGGAGTGGGTTATAAGAGAATAATCTGTATTCATTTAAATATTCGTGTTTTTAAGACTAAAGTTCTTATGTTTGAAAAAATTGTCCCAACTGATTTTAACAAAACGCAAATATAAGTTGACTTACAGAATGAATAAACCGGTAAACAAAATATATTCGCCCCAAAAACATAAAATAGAATATGTTACGTAGCAATGACGAAGTGAAATCCGTCATGATTTGAATTAGCCGTCATTAAAGCATTAATTCTAAAATTTAAACATTTGTAAAAAACTTGAATTGAGACGATTTTTAAAAAAAATATGTGAGGAATATTTTAGTGACAGAACATTCGTACTGGATTAATAATTAAATGTTTTATGAGGTTTTGATTGAAAAAATTGTTATTTTACCTAAAAATGACTAGTTTCATTCAAAACAGTTATAAAAAACAAAAGTTGACTTGTGATCTATGAGATTTTTCCAGATTTCATTAGATATAGATTATGTGAGTGAGTTTATGTTAAATTATTGGCTAATAATATCAAGAAATTAAAATTTTATGAGATATTACAAAGTACAAAATAACTCCAAATTATCATATTATTATAATGATACTAAAAGTGGTAAATTTAACTTGAAAATGTTTTCCCGTCTGTATTACACTATTTTTAATATTGGGTAAAAATTTCCAATTTCTAGTCCTATTAATTTCGGAGTTATAGTGTAATTTATAATATGCAATATGCATTTTATGAAAATCTCATTCACGGCATATTTTGCCGTTATCACTATAGTTTTCGACTTAATATCCTTGTTTTTGGAAAAAAATACTGAGAATTTTGAAAAATGGACTTCTTTTAAGTACCACCGGGAATCAATTTTTGATCTACAAAGTTGCAACACGAAACATTTAGACACGTACTTCTATACGAAAAAATGTTTCCATTAAAAAAACAACAAAAAAACAAATAGACATCTGTGTAATAGTACACTAATTTCTTCACTTATCTCAGAACCTGAAATTGTCGAGATGAAAGATATCGAAATTAAACATTTTTATCAGTGGAATCTTTAAGGCGTAAAATATATTTTTAGTTAAACGAGCTGTTGTGTATTTTAGTCACGTTTATCTAAACGTTTTTTACATTCATTTACAGGCGTCAAATTAGATGTTTTTTTTTTCTTTTTTTATATGTACAAATATTTCATCAGTTAAAAACCTATTGTTAACACAACCGAGAAGTAGAGAATAATATTATTTTTTTATTATAAAATTTCACTAATTTTGACTAATAATAATTTAAATACTTGGCATGATCGTTACCATAAACCATCAAGTCGTTTTTTTCTCTGTTTTTAATTAGACATTATCGATTCTCTTTATCGTCACACAAATATAATATAACGTGTGAACCGGACTCCTCCGATGTGCTAATTGAATAAACATTCTAAAAAATGTTTATCCACACGCGATTGAAAATTGACGCGTTCACGGATTACATAAAAAAAACAAAAATACATTTCTCGTCGTCAATACAATAATCGTGTGAACATATACCTAGGTTTTTTTTAATTGGACGTTTAAAAATATTCTATTTCGGATATTTCGATAGCCACGTGTGTGTATAAATATTTACGTGTAAGTCGGCGGACGTGGTGTGAGCGTGTGAAAGGGGCGGCTGCATCCGAGTTCCGTACCAAATGTAAAATTCGATTTAAAAGATATACTAGTTCCGACCCGATATACCAGTTCAATCGAATGTAACAAAATGCAAAACTATATATTATTTAGAAATATAGATAACATACTTTGAAACACATTCAACAACATTCCTAAATAAAGTTGAGAAGTAATATAAAAAGAAGAAAACATATTTTAGAGAAAGAAGAATTTCTAAAACAAAAGGTGTTTGAATATAGTTCATCAAAAATATCAAAATCAGAGTTTATTAAAGAAATATCATGTATATTTAATCTTATAGTAAGTTTTAAATAGTATGTTTTTTTTTTTTTTTTTTATTTAAACTTTTAAGTATTTAAATTTTTATTGTGACAATATATGAATTATACTTATGCACTTAACCACGTAATAATAAATAATCAAATTAGCTAACTTTTTTCTTAGGGACGGAATTCGTATATAACTTTGTTTCAACCGAGACGGAATTGGTATATGTGTTTTTTTTAACCGGGACGGAATTCGTATAAAAAAAAGATTATTGGAACGGAACTCGGATGCAGCCATAGGGGCAAGAAGAGAACGACGAAACTCGAGTACGGATGAATAAAAATTAACATTCGAAAAAGTCGATCGAAGCGATGAGCGCAATCGCGAGTGAATAATCTCCACGGATGGAACACAGTGTCTACGGGTTTTAAGCACAAGTATTTTCATCCCTCTATAACGCGTCGTTTTGAATGCGTTTTAATTCACAATTTAAAAATTCCAATATTAAGCGTTTGATAAAAATAATAGGATAGGTATATTTTAAAAATATTTTGTGGTTTAAATAGTATATCAGTGATAGAGGAATACGCAGCGCTATAGCGCAATTAGACCTGAATCTCGGGGTTGCTAAAATTTTGATTACTTCTGCCGTCTCCAACCCCTCAAAATAATTCTCGTCTCCGATTTCTGTGAAACGATTTTATAATACACAAAAAAAAAAAAAAAAAAAAATTGAATAACTACATTTAGGTTCTTTTCATCTGCACGAATATTTAATTATTATTTTCTGATTTTAATTTACAAAATAATTATATGTGCATATTTATTTTGCATAAATATATCTAGTTGTGTCAATGATACAACGAGCATATTTTTGAATTTTGAGACGTATTAAAATTTCAAATTGTTAGTTATTTTAAAATTATCATTTAATAGTAATACATAAATCAATAATATTAGTGACAGCATAAGGGTAAAAAAATTCCAAAAATCTTTCGTGATCCGGCTACGAATAAGTCGTTAAGAAGATAAAAAGAAAAGAGAATCACACCGTTAAATGATTTCCTTTCCTCAGAATCTAATATACGTTTACCGACCGATCTAAATAAAATATTAATGAAAACAATCATGCATGTCTAATTTTGTCTTTTATTTTTTTGTTACAGGTACGTATTCATTTCAGTTCAAGTTCAGTTTGACTAGATTCGTGCAAACGTTTTTGGTTTTTCCAAAGATTTGAAGGTTTTTCAATTTGCCCCCCCCAAAAAAAAAAAAAAAATAGCTGCGAACAAGAAAAATGCACTTCTAAAGTAAAAACGAAACGAAAACAACTTTTAGATTATAGTGAGACAAAAACGCGTGGATAATCTTTAAGCAGATTTAGAATAGAATATTTGACTAAGGTTTTGAAAATAACGAATTTCACGAGGAAATTCTACCGCAAATCGATATTATAATTTATAACTAGGGTTGGAAATGCCCTAAAATGAAAAAATATCGAAAAATGCAAAAAAAGCAAAATAATGCACAATTAAAGTTTCAGTTTTGAGGTCTCTGTCACATGAAACAAATTATGTAATTGGAAATATTAACCCAAAAAAATAAACATTTTACATTATAATCCAAGCCCTAATTATTATTTTTGTTTTTTTTAATTAGTTTTTATTTTTATACTTAGTACTTTTACTACCACATAATATTGTGTAAACCGTTGACTCACGCATCACAATTTTGCATAATAGTGACCATAATCAAGGAGGATATAAATGCAATTGTTTATTATATGACATAATATTATAATGCACGTTTATTACACACTCGTACAACGCATATTATAATAATTATCGCGTGTTTTATTCACATGGGACGTTCACGAGATGTAATGACTCGTGCCAGAGATTTACATCTGTATAATAAACGATAGAAATAAAAATAAAAAACCGTTTTATTTTTTATCACTATTCTATTTGAATTTTCGTTTTTTACATACAAATTACGTGTTAAATATACGGGGGTGGGGGAGGACCTGTGAAATAAATAACAAGCTGTTATCGTCGAATAATACGATTTTTATTTTTATTGCTTGTTTAATATATAAAATTAAATAAAAATAAAAAATATTCCAAGTACATAACGAACGACGAAACGTCATATTTTCACGACCAAAACGCATAAACGAATGACATTTTTTCCACTCGGAATTTTCGACATATTATATATATATATATAATATATATTAAGAATGATAATTATTATTTTAATTCCGAGTACGATTTCACGGCGTAGGTTTTTTTTTTCTCCAATTTCAATCTATAGTAAAACAAAAATTATGTAAAACCGTATTCTCCATATGTACTTATGTTTTATTATAATCCAAATGGATTCGGTCCAAACACGTTTGTTTTGGCTACGCGAAGTGTATTATAAATACGGACTTTATCTCCGCATTAATAGTAGTAGTAAAACGCGCATTTCCATAATTATTTTAATGGAAGTTTCGTAAAATAACATCCCGCGCACTATAAACACTTACGACATAATATTATTTTATATTGTTATTATATAGGTACATACAGAGCTAATGCGCGCGCGATACCCGTTTTTCTCGAAATACTAATATCGTATCGATCACGCCGCGAGTGATGTGTTGCAAATGGACAGTCAAATGGAATATTGTTTTCCGGTCTAACGCGGTCGTGTCAATATCGTTTGCGAGTTTTTCGTATACATATTATACGGGGTGTCCAAGTATGGTTTGACAATTGTAATAACTTTTGTTCCATTAATAATTTTTAAATTTGTTTTGAAAAAAATTGTATTGCCATAGTTTTTTCTTTTTTAGAATCCAAATTTTCAAATTTTGTAATTTTTATACTACAAGTTGTAGAAAAACATCAAAACGACCAATTTGTGAATCTGGTTTTTACAAAATGACTGTTTTGAATTTTTCTAAAACTACACTATAAAATTTTAAATTTGATAATTTGGGTTTTTATTAAATATATATATATATATATATGTTATGTCTTAATTATGAAACTGCCATTTCATATAATGAACAATTTTCTGCTTAGTTCCTGAAATGGATAGGCTATTAGGTCATTTCATGAACTAGGCATGTTAAACACCAACCTAGTTCATGAATTGGACTACGAATAGTTAAGTTAGGTTGTAGGTAGACACCATGCAGGGATAATATGTAACAATCGCGATTGAAATTTACACAAATTTTAATGTTATTTTAAAACTTTTATTTAAATTTATTCGTGAAATGTGCTTGAAAAATACTTCAATTTGATACAAATTATATTTATTATTTATTTATTTTTATTATTTTATTTTATTTTTTATAAATTTCAATGTAATTTTAAAATTATTACTTAAATGCACCTGTGTGACTGTATAATACTACAGAAATTTTAAGCAAACTATTTTTTATTTTTATTTTTTAAATAAGGTTCACTCTTTATTAATGTGTTTTTGAAAACAGGATTAAAATTGTATTTATTGATCGCAGTTTTCCGTTTTATACAAAATATATTTAAAATTTAGAAAATATTTTAATTTTTAAATTATTATGTATTTAATTTAATTTTTTAAATTTATTTACAAAGTTCATACTATAGTCTTATCCAGAGCCAGGGGCGTAGCCTAGGGGGGGTTATCAGGTCACAACCCCTCCCATGGAATTCTGAGCATCCTTGAAAAAATAAAAGTATAGAAAAAATTTTAGATTTCAAAAACTTCAAACTTAATAATAACATTTGTTTTAGTTTTTCACCAAAATCTTTTCGGTCAAATTAAATATATTGTCATCCATTTCTTTATTAAAATTGTGTATAGATTTAAACGGGCTAAATTCAATAACCAATTGAATTCAACCAGTTGAGCAATGCTTCTATTATTCACGATATTACATATAATTGCGTTGTGTTTTCCTCTATTTTCAGCGAGATGAAATGTCTTTTTTTACGTAGGAATTTTTTTTATCAGAACATTCGAAATATATATTATCTCTGCTCTTTAATAATAAAAATATGGTTTAGTAGTAAAATTTGTATTTTGTAATTTATGATATATAATTTTTGAGTTTTTTTTAAAAGACTTCGTGAAAGTAAACACATAATAAGTAGACTGTTTCTATTATAAAACAAAATTTAAATACAACAATTTACAGCATTTTTAAATCTATAAATTGATAAATACAGTATAAAAATATGAAACTCAGTCCTTTATCTGCATATATATATATATAGGTAATATAAAATATTAAAATTTATAGAAAATATAGTTTTTAT
>JAIPRM010002892.1:0-28338 GCA_025469315.1 Stegophylla sp. TES_Ste_2020
CAAAATTTGACAAAAACGACTCGGAAACCATCATTTTTTGATCCGAATTTTATGAAAATTTAATCATAGATAGAAAATCCTATAAAAAAGATTTTGGCACAAGAAAATTTTGAAAATGTGAAAAAAAATTTTGGACATTTTTTTTTCTTATATTATTAACTTCCTTCGTTCAGAATCGTTTTACTGAAGAATTGATTTATCGTTTCTTTAAAATTTAATACGTCCGTCAAGAGAATACCACCAGTCGTGCGAAGTACACCCATCGTGCGAAATATGTCCGGCTTTTTTCTATTTCAACGGGTAATATTTTATTTTTTACTTTTTACAATTTCATTATTAACTAGTTTTGGGCTTGGAAAGAAGCTTTTTTATTTTATTTATTTTTTTCAATTTATGGAAACACATTTTCGTATAGAAATATCTGTCTAAAGGACTTGAAGAAACTTTTCAGAAATCAGCTTCGGTGATACTTTAAAATATGTATTTTTCAAAAACAAAGAATAACAATACAAGGAGTGAAGAATACCCATGGTGTAAAGTACCTATGTGTAGCTTTTAATGTATTTAAATTATTAAAAATAGAACAGTACATATTTATTTTTAATTTTAATTTTAGATTCTGAATGAAGTGAAGAAGCTAGTGTTTTTACAATGATGTTTATTTATTTATTTTTTTTATTATTCAAATGTACATGTAGGGTGGTTCATTAAGCATTCTCATCCCCTTTTTAGGCTGTAAAAATAAAAATTTTTTTTTGAATATTCTATTAACTATAATAACCATGTTCTCCATAACTTTTTCCATGTCACTTCAAGGATATCCTGTGGTAATACAAACATTTTTTTTTCAAATGACACTCCCCCCCATTTTAACTACGGAATTTTATTCAAGTAAATTTTTTGTGAATACTGATGTATTACAATTCACACGAAAATTTATGTATTTCTTTACATTTTGCACTAAGTATTAATCGTTACATTTTTTTCCCGTTTTACAATTTAGATTCACATATTTCTAAATACAAGTTTTTGAATATTTTAAAGATAAGTTTTTTATATTTTCAATATAATAATTTATGCTTGACCCCTAGTTATCGCTGGCAATCGTGTGTTTCGGTGGAAAAATCGCGAATAACTCGTGAACCCCCGTTGCCCGGAGAGCTCTCGGAGTGGAATTGCGCGGCCGGATAGGAGACGAAATTCGCGATATTATTTACCCCGAAATAAGGAACCGCGGCCGCGGCCGTCGGTCGATTGGGTTTGGTCGTCATTCGACGGGTGCCGCCGAGATTAATCAATACTCGGCTCGGTTCGGTGTTCCGAGTCTGCGAGAAATGAAACGGAGAAAAAAAATAAACAAACAACAAGAGCGAACCGAACTCATGGCGACGAGACGTACGAACGCGCCGCTTTTATTGGCATATAATTGACTAGTTTTCGTCACATGTGTCGACCCGGCCCCCGAATTCGACTCGTCCCGTCACGTCCAATTCGAAACGTTTCGCGAAACAAACATTAACGTCACACCCCGAGGAAAGGGGATGTGTACACCTCGAGGCCAGTGACTTGCGACAATCGCATCGTCGTCGGGAGGGAGGGGGGAAGGGGCGGGGGAGGAGAGGATGTGTTGTGTGTGTGCGCTCGCGTGTGTGTTAGAGTATATATATATATATATATATATATATATAGGAGAAAGGGGAAAAAAAGAGCGGCGAAGTAGTGAATCGGAAAAGCAAAAGTAAAATTACTGCGACGATTGGCACTGCTGAGCAAACGTCGAACGTTTTTTATTTATTTTTTTTTATTTTTTTTAGTCGTTTTTACGACGGAAAAACTTTTAAGTTTTTTCCCAAAAGAGAGTGCCGAAAATAAAATCGAACTAATAAAAACAATAATATCGACGTTTTAACGGAAAACGTTTTCGTCGACTCCCCCCCCCCTCCCCCCCGCTCACATCACTATACTCACCGGCTTGAACGTCATCCCCTGCAGGTCGGACTGGAACATGTGATGCGAGTACGGCACTTCGTCGCCGGGTTTGTGCAGCTCCGGCACCAGGTTCAGCCAAAACGACAACCTGTGCGCCCTGTAATGGCTTTTCAGCTTGGGTTTCGTGTCTGAAAACATATTTGATTACGCGACCGAGTCGACGACAAACCGGTGCAGCCAACGATTATTATCGTAACGCGCTGCAGCAAAGTCCAGTCCCTAAGTTATCAGACCTAAGTTATTTTTGAATACTTGTTTGTTTTTATTAAAAATAATAAAAGTAACAATAAAGGCCGCAAAAATTTATCTAGACTATATAAATCAAATCGTGATTGGCACATTTTTGTATCAATACTGTGCGCAATAATTTATTATTGCTTCAATGATTTATGTAAACGAAATTCGAATTTTGCACGATTTACTAATTCATTTTTGTTAAAACCGATATCAGAACCTTGAACGTCATTTGTTCAAAGCAATATTTGATTTAAATTTTTAACCTTTTTGTAATCATAAACAAGGTTATGAATATTAAAAATATGCTGTTTTTGCCAGAACTTCAGAGGTTATTAATTAATTAGAAATTTTTTGTAAAAAATCACATAACTGCAACCGATTTTAACTGTCGAAACTGACCGATGGGTTGTAAATAGATAATATGAACTGAATGAAAAATGGAATTAAAAATGTTTCGATTTTATTACGTTATATTATATATTCAATAGGCACTATAGGGACTGGTGCGTACCGGAATACCTATTCCGAAAATAAAATAGTAATATAAACGCTTAGAGCCATACCTAAACTCAGATATTTTTTGTGCACCGTCTCGTAGGCGGTCCACTCGATATTCTTGAATCGTCCGTGTTCCTGTTTGTGCAGCATGTCCTGGTCCTGCGGTTCGTTGGGATTACTGCGGATCACGTGTACAAAAAACAGAGTGTAATTATTATCAGGTAGTGTATAGATGGTTGGTAGGGGTGGGTGTAGGTACGCAATGGGTAATTAAGGATAAAAATATGTAAAACCAAAAACGTCGTTTTTGCTCCTCTAGGACTTATCCATGCATTTTTCATGGATCTTTTATACATAAAAGCATACAATGAAAATCTTACGTGGGTTTTCGATTTGTGTTTTTGTCAAATGTTTTGAAGAAAAAAAAAGAGAACATATACAATAATATTTCGGCAGAAGATTTTCAGTCTCTGTTTCCGACTCGTACCACTCTCCCCTGCAATGAGGCCCTGTTTACAGTTGGGCGTGATACTACGTGAAGGCCGTAAATATAATGCGCCACCGACAAGTTTAAAAAATATACAAAACAAAATAAAAAATAGAAAATAAGAGTAAAAAAAAAATGATAATATAACAGGATTATACGTTTTATAATGTAACGTTCACGATCCGATCGTAATACAGTAAGTTTTTGTCGGAGCGCAATGTAGGCGGATCGTCGCACATACCGACATAGAAAATGAGGGGGCTAGGGGTAAATTGAAAAATACCTATAAACTATTCGGGACCGAAGCGCGACTGGTAAATAATATTAAATTGTTTGCGGGACGGGCGGGCATCGCGTTGTGGTGGATATGACCTACTTGTCGAGAGAGCGGAAATCGGACGAAAAGAAAAAGATAATAGTAGTAATAAAATAAAAAAAAAAAAAACGAGCTAAATAAAAAGGTTTTGAAACACAGCGTGTTCGCGGAGTCTACGATTTCTACGCCGCCCCCCCCTCACCAACCCTCGGGCGTATTCTTATTCTATGCTAATAAATAAATATATTACCCCGTCCGGGCGAAATTGCTCCAGTAAATAACCGCAGCCTCGGATAGCAGGACTTCTGACTTGGTGTAATTCCTCGGAAAGTGCATCAATCCTCCGACCAGCGGCGCTCCGAATATGTACGGCAGTTCCTCGCCGTGGATACATCCCTGTCTCTGAAACACGACCAGATAAATTATTACCGTCGTTTCGTCGGTCGCGATCGCAGGGTGACTGTATACACTTCACACTTTATGCTCGGAGGAGAGAAGGGGGGGGAGTGGTGTTTTATTTATTTTCATGTTTTTTTTTTTTTTTTTTTGTCCATCCCTGCACCTCGAAGCTGACGTGAGGGCTGCTGGGGCAAAAAAAAAAAAAAAAAAAAAAAAAACACCCAAACGACGAAAACAAATTAAACAATTAAAACAGAACAAAACCCATCGAACCGAATCAATTAACCGATGTCGCTGCGGAACACGCGGGCGCGTGTGCGTAGATTTGTTTTTCAATTACAATTTCAAATAGATTCCCAGTCGTCGGCGCGCTCGGAATCTCGGGAGAAACGACCGTTGTTCTATTTATTTATTTTTTTTTTATTTTTCCCTATACACCCTTCGTCGAGATCGAATCGCAATGCCCTTCCCATTCGACGGCGGCGGCGACAGTGTACAACTCGAACGATGTCTGTGAAAATTCTCTTTTTCAGTTGTCCGCGTACAACGGCCGACTTCGGGACACGCCGCCACTGCAGAAAGACTGTTTTCTCTCTGTCTCTCCATTCGCATTATTTTATTTATACATTTATACACCAAATTATACTTATATATACATATAAAATATCATAATATATTATGTATGAATAATATCCCCACTCTTGGGAATTTCCTATGCGTCCTGTATGCGATATTCTCCGAAATACGCCTACCGGGATGTACGTCTAAACGTGTAGTACAATATTCCGGATCTTAGTCTTCTCCTCTTTCTTTCGTACAAACATATATTTATTATTAATTTATTTTGTGTTGGGGGAAAAAAAAATCATCCTACCGTGGAATTCCACCACCGGCCCTCAGGTATACGCGGCGGGAGTGACACACCCGTGTGCCGTAATTATGCGGTCCAGTAAAGTAGCGCAAAGCCTTGTCCTGGTGGTAGAGGGAGGGGGTGGGGTAAGACGCGAAGTGGGATGAATTCCATTCGTGGGAAACTAAAAAAAAAAAAATTTTGAAATGCCTGTCGATCGATAAAAAATATTAACGCGTTTTAGTTAAACTTTGCACTTGGATATAATGTGTTATTACTGGAAGGCTGATAAAAGTTTTATGAAAAGCTATTTCTACAAGAAAATTAATGTAAATTTCTCATTTTCAAGGAAAATCATTGATCGTGAATAAGTTTTAGGTATCGACTTAAATATTATATGATTGCGATATAACAAACGTTATATTATGTTGTTCTAGAAAACAAATTAAAAAAAAAAACAATGAACGATTGAAATTGATTCCTAATAATGTATAAAAAAGAAACTATATTCCCTCCTTCGGGGGAGAAACAATTGATCGAGAATATATATTATAACTTAGTGATGTAAGTGGGAAATTTCAATTTAGAAATATCTAAAATGTAAATTTCTGTTCTCCAGAAATTTCCTAGAGAAATTTTACAATAAAACTACTTGAATAATAGTTTTTGTTTACGTAAATGTTGTTTTAATTAAAAGCCAACACTGTGAATATCGTAATTTATCGTAGACTCCTTAAATATTAAGTACCTAGGCTACCCACAATGGGCTGCCACAAAACAATTCATAACCACAGGTGCTTTTTACAACGACAGTTATCGGCACTTTCGTTACATAATTTTTTTCTATTCTTGTTATTGTTGTTCAATAATTAATTAAGAAAATTGATGTATCATCAACATCAGATTTTAATTTCTAATTCTTCGTGTTCAGACTAATTTACTTATAAGAATAAGAGTATATAAGTATACAGATATTTATGGAAATTTCCTCTAAGAAATTTCTCAAAAATTGAATTTCTGAAATATAACATCTGTATTATAATAACGTCGTGCCTAGGTGTCATAATTATATTATTATTATTATGTCGTCTTATGTACGTTACCAAGACATATCATCCGTTATATCCAATAATATCGTTTTCCATCGCGGACCATCGCCGCGTAAGTAATGAAGTCCACGTTGTTATATTTTTCGACTCGGCAGTCCACATTATAAGAACTCCTAGAAACGGTATCGCCCGACGAAATAGGATCTCGTTTCATTGTCTAGTGGACCGTATCATTTAATAACATCTACCTTTTCGTCGATCATTTATTGTTTTATTATTTATTTCATATATCATTCGCAGTGATCCCATAACTGTTGCCGAACCCATAATAAGGCTTTCGTCCCGAGACCTTTCGATTACTCCGTGTACCGGCCATACGCTGCTTTTGTCAGTTATTGATCTACCCCATTTATATTCTGTTTTATTTGCGCTTTGTGACAACGGCGGAATATTTTATATTCCGATATGCGAGATACGAATGAAAATTATCTCAGCCGACGACGGCGGGCCGTTCAAGCCCCGTTTGCAAAAATAATTGACGCATACGAATGAATGAAAAAAAAAAAGAAAACTAGGAAAAAATAGACGTCAACAAAAATCCAATACAAATTCGGTCGGACGTCAAATGTGGACGTTATCCTACAGTTCCATAGAACAGAAAATTTTCTGTTCCATAGAATATGTCTCGTCCACCACACACGTCATCGTGTCAAAACCTTTGGCCCGCATATTGAAATGTCGAATTAACGAATTTCCGCCAACATTCCCGATTGATTACGTATGCAACACACACACACGTGTACGCGTGTACAGCGAGCAATTATTCAAATGTCTCCCGCTTCACTATTATATTCAGCGAAACGGATCAGTCGATCGGGGGTTTTTTTTTAAACGCACGAATATCGTATAAATATTGATAGGACACGATCGTTTGTGCAAATAGACATATATTTACATAAATATAAATACACCAATGTGCTCTTATTTTTTTTTCTCCGTATGTATCGAACGTATGTACGTATTATACCTGCGGTTCCATAGTACCCGTTACCGTTACGTAATTGTTCGATATCTATATTATATTTATGCTATAATGAAATTAACCAATGTTTCATTTATACGGTTATAAAATAGGTAAGTATACTATATAAACGGTATAAATTAAATGATTTACAGAAAATTAATATTCAATATTTCCATAAAAACATAAATGTTTACTACTAATGTACGAGACAATCTTATTTTTATATCTTTTAAACATGCCGTACAAACATATTACAAACAATAATTTTTTGAATAATTTACCATTTACGCGATGAAACGTATTAAATACTATGTTTTTGAAATTTTAAACTAATCAACGTTATAAAATTTGACTTTCTTACATATTTTGCCCTAAGAAAGTACCAAATACGTTATTGCAATATTTTTTTTACCCGATGACCGATATAAACTTTTGAAAACCATATCATTCACTGTACATTTTGAGTTAATTTATCTCCACACTAAAAACCTAATAAATTTCTAAATAACTTTTATGTTATTCGATTTCAAGTATAACACAATTTAGTCTTGATTTGATATTTTTATTTAATCGAATTCCCTTTAGAATATTTTTTTCCTTAAAATATTGTAGTACTTCATTATTTGCATAATTATATCAACATAATATACTTACTACATTTTTATAAAAGTAATTAGTATTTTCGTGATATTTGTTAAAATATAATAATATAATATACTACTGATTATAATGATGGTATCACGAGACAACAATTCACTGGTAGGCATTTTGTAGAAAGAAAAAAAAAGTAATTATAAGTCTTATTATTTTATTTTTTATAAATATCTACCTCTGAATTGTCTCGTGATACCGTCATTAGACGCGTAGCACGAGTACATGCACAATACGAGTACATCTTGTTATTTAAACTTATCTCTTCAAATACACATTGATTTATTTTAGCCGAGATTGGATGTATGTAATTATCTCTCGTCGCGAAACACATGTAACCTAGTTTATCACTTTTTGAAATTAACCCGAGCTCGCTACTACTTGCTACTGTTGCGTATCACCGAGAATACCACCTTCATCAACATAAATTATATTATTCATGAGCGCAAACAACAAAATAAAGCATATAATATATACATACATATGAAATATACGCACACTCCAATTTCATTCCACGACCAAAGTCGTTTTTCATTTCTCTTATTAGTATTTTTTGATTCAAAGTAAAACGGGGACTTGATGAACTCAATGCGTTTACACGTCTCGTTACCAGTACTAACGAAAAAAAAAAATAAAAAAAAAAGCGAAGACGTTTCATAAAATATTAGAATTATTGTAATATTTTATTCCCTGTGAAGACATCATGACATTTTTAAAACGGTTTGCGTTTTCCGTATATACACGCATTTAATAATTCAATAGTTTTTCTTAATAATCTCTGTAGAATTTTCCCAACATCTAGAGAGCTGGTGCAGTTATCTCCTCATCTAATTACGTCAGAATTTCGAGGACACGAAAGGTGAAGAGTACAATCAGCGGATGGACGCGATTCAGTGACGTAAGTTCAAGTTGACGTCCCTAACAATTCCTTCTCCCGCGAATTGATGAAAATAATTTCTAATTACCGAGAGTAACTTTACCATTAGAAAAATTTTCTGATTCCTGCATAGCAAAATGAATATGAATACGGCTTTTGAATAATTTCAAGGGTGGAATCCACGTACCCTACATTGGTCTACCATTAAATTTTTGTTTTCAAATTTAAGCAAAAGTCGAGCAAATACTAAAATTAAAATTAGCATGCGAACACGCACAAAAATATTTACTAAATTTTTTTTTAAAAGTTTAACGTGACCTGGCTTTAAGCCAAGTTATTTTATTTTCCTTATCCCGAGATAATCGTTTCAAAACTACGCACATTCCATTTTGTTTGGTGGTGAGATGGCGCTCTTTATTTGCTCGCGAGCAACGTTAAAAAATGATATTTATCTCCCGTTAATGAAGTTCCTCTTTACACAAGTTTCTCGAACTCGGATGCTCAGATTTTCGTTATTCATCGGTTCCCCAATGTTATTTCATTTTATTTTGTTTTTCTGATGAAGTTTCGACGGCGAGATTACGGGCTCCCCAATTATTATACTCGGAGTTTATAATTTATCTGATCTAGCTTTTAGAGTTTCAACTGTCCAAACCATCTCTGTATGGAATTCTTAACGTACGTTTCGCTGATAGTCACGATATACGGTTGTTTGTTATGTACGCGTTTTTGTTCCTCGGAATTTCAAATGTTATTCTTTACACAATTATTGTTATTAAAATTTACTTTTTCCCGGTTCGAACGAAGCGGTGTGTATCTGAGTACAACATGCGGACCACTTTTAATTGTACATTGTTAATTAAATAATAGTTAACAACCAAGGTGACAAAAACAAAAAACGAAACCTTATACATTTTTCAAAATTTTTATTTGTCAATAATTACAATATTTAAGTAAAATGTACAAAATAAAACACAACCGTGTTCACCATTTCTATACAGTGGAAATAAAACATTAATGTGTGGACAATGTTTGTAATTTTCTTATGAAATGTTTGTAATATAATAGTATGTGTTATACGATTATGACACATACTATTATGTGACACAATTGTCAGAAACACTGTTGAACATTTTCACTATTAAATTACTTAGAAACAGTAAATTTAATAATAATGGGATATAATCGAACAATGTTATTTCAAAGGCTTAGAAGTTTTTCTTTTACAATCAATTTAGTAAGTCATTATTTTTTATGACAAATTAATGGCGTTGTTCAAAACAATGTAAAAGTCAATTTAGATAATTAAGAGTGGAATATTATATATTATATCAAAAAAAAATTAAAAGAGTCGTATATATTTCGCATCTCTGTTATCCTTCACTCCTTGGTACAGATAATCTTAGTGGGTATGTTAAATTACAGATGAAGTTAATAATAGAAAGAAAAATAAGAGTCATCATTTTCAACACACTCTCCAAGAGTATCTGACCCAAGGAGCGAAGAATATCCGTAATGCAAAGTATATCCGGTTTAAAAAGTGTTTTTTTTTCAGTTACTATTATATTCCACTATTAACTGAGAACAGGAAAAAGATGTAGATGACAAAAAAAGTTTAGAAGGTCCATACATTTTTTTTTTACATTTTCAATTATTGTTTATCTATTTTAAAGTTTCATAAAGTTTAAATGAAAAAAAGATAGTTTCCGAGATTTTTTTGTCAAATTTTGGGTTATTTTCCCATATTTTGAGAAAATTATTGAGAATTCCGAAAAATTACATCTCTTGGTAAATCCTGATTCAAAAAGTTACTAGTCTAAACTTTTAGTTTAAGTATTTTAATGCAAAAAAAAGTTTACAGAAAAAAAAAAGTAATTAAAATAATCATTTGTGTAAAAAAACTCTAGCTTCTTCGTTCCACTCAGAATCTAAAATTTAAGATGCCTAAGATATTATAGTTAAATATTTGGCGTAAATATCATTTTAAAATAATAATAATAGTTTATACTTATTATTATTTTTCTCGAAGTAGAAAAAAATATTAGGATTTTGACGAAGTAAAATAAGTATAATGCATTATTTTTTTTAATTCAAAACCATACAATATATTTGTATGTTACATTAACCGATTCGATAATATATTCACAATAATATATTAAGTTTTTTTTTTTCAATTTTCCAGTAAGTACTTACGTATGCGTATAATAATTAAATTCAATGAGAATAAATATACATTATAACATACACACGAGTAGTTATGTAAATTCAATGCAGTGTTATACTGTTAATTATACTGAATTCGGTCGTATTGACATGCGTCACATTATTGGTGCAATAAAACAGCGCGTACGTATAAATCAAAAATATATTGTAGGCTAAAAAAATAAACGATAACGCGAATAAAAAATTAATTCAATGGAATTCTCATACACAGATATGCATCTGCATAACGATGTACGCATAAATATTAATGGCCAATAATCAACCGATTGGATGTAAAGCATTTTTTTTTTTTTTTTTTCAAAATCCCTACACTTTAGAACTACTGATGAGCTACACGCACGGTTTGCTTTGATTAAAACAGCAGTGTATATGTTCTACGGAATCACATCACACTAGACACGGGCCTTGATTATTTTCCCTTAATTAAAATTTTGCGATTCGTTAAATGAAAATAATACTTAATTATGATGGTTTTTTTGTCAGGACGAAATAGCAATAAATGATTTGAATTATTTAACCGGATATTTGGGTCATACTTTGGTAAAATACTATAGGTAATACTTTATTAAAATTGTATTTAGAATAAAATATTTTTACGGGTACCGAATATTTATAAAATATTCGGTATATAGAGAGTTTCCTTCGAGACAATTTGAAATAGATAATAGTCATTAGCAAATTTAAAATGGTGTTGTGCTGTTTATGTTATGACAATAATAAATTGGTGATTTAAAACGTAGCAATTAACATCTTTTATTTTAATATATTCATGTGTCGGTGTTCTTTATTGATCATTGTCTATTATTAATATGTAATTTATAATTAATAATATTGTTATAATGTACAAATAAATTAGTTGTAATTATCTCAAATGAATATAAACAATAATTCATTACCTATAAATTAGAAACTTATGATAATTGCATTCGTATTGTAGATATGTCAGTTAAAACTTGAATCTTATAAGAGTATATTTATTATTTATTGAAAATTGCGATGGGTAATTATGATAAATAGATGGATACTATATGTTATGAATTCTTAAAATCTTCAGAGATATTAAATATTTTGAAAGAAATTTGTTTTTAATTTTGAAATGTATTCTAAAGTCTTTATTTGGATGACTTCACAAGTTTGGAATTCCCGATTCGTGGCGTAATTATTTAGAATTACTCTACTATATAGAAATTTTCAATTGCACGTTATAGAGAAAGTGTAACCTCTTTATTTTTTGTTGTTTTAAAATTACACACACATACTCACTGGTCGATATGAGCGTGAATATACTGCTGCATTTACATTATGAAAACGAGAGGTATTAAGTAGCGATATAGTGTGCGTGTGTTATTAAGGGAAAAAGAGTAACGCCGCGTATAGTAACTATACGGGAGAACGTAAAACAAATGTTTTTAAACAGTGTATTAAAACGAAAGTAAAATATCGCGAAATAACGGATGAACAGAATTTGATATTGTATAATGTGGGGAAAACTTTACGCTGCTACCCAGAGACGGGCGAGGTATTCAAAATCGCGAAAAGAACATCCCTGAGGCTGTATAATCTGTGTCGCGTGTGTGTATTTCAATATTCGTGTGATACGAATTTATGTGCACATACATTATTATATCGTTATAAAAACAAATTAAGTTCATACAAACTTATAATACGATATGTGTACAGTGGTGTAGCGTGAAACTTTGTGGCCCTGGGGCTAGTATAACCACGAGGATAATAACAACTCTTTAATAATAAAATATGTAATATATATAAATGTATATCTGATTTTTCAAAGTGCATTTTAAATTACATTATACTTAAAATAATTTCAAGCGAATTTAATTTCCCATATTATTAATATGGGAAATTAAGGAGATCATTATAGAAAATATTATCAGAAGTTTGTTTGGTTATGAGCAAGTGTAAAGCAATGAACTTAAGTAAGACCTCATTAATCTGGACTATTCGGAACTCTGGATTGTCCGAATTAATTCGGAAATTAAGTCGGGATTAAAAAGAAAAAAAATCTTAAATTATAAATTTGAAGAACTTGTATTGAATATAATATTATACAAGAATTCAATACAGCGTCATGTCAAATTAATTTCTTATACATTTGTAATTCCGTCGACTATTTCATATAGGCAGATACTATAAAGTCTGAGCAATATTTAATACCACACACGCCATATGAGAGGTTATTGTTTTCCACTAATGGAATATATGTGTTTTTGTTAATCATATTTAAGTGTGGTGCATTTGCGATATGTATATATATATATATATATATATATATATATACTCGTATATTATAGTGTATTGTGTACTTTTGATAATCGCCCAATCGATTATACACAGTGTATATACTGCAAGGAATAGTAGAATTATATAGTTAAACGTTTCAAAACGGCGAGAGTAGTTTTAAGAGACGAATGTTGTCGTTCGTTTTGGTTTTTAAAACAAATCGATTTTTACATAATATACCATACTATATACTTCATATTATAAAGTGTTTAATACAGTGGCGTCATGTTTTAATACGAAAATTTTCACGCATACCTAATGTTCGGTGTATCTTAGTTTTTTATAGAAAAAGTAAAGGTTTCACAATCGACATACGTATATAGTATCTAAATCAATTTTTTTTTTAAGAATTTAAATTAAATACTAATAATAATAATAAAAATATATTTTCATATTTTCTAATATGGTAATATGAGATCAATAGACTATTCAATATTACTATTCATATCATACAGACCAATACATTTAAGAAGCGGGCTGAAATACTAAAATACGAAATTTTAACTTCGCAAATGTGGACACCGGCAAGGTTTCAAATGACGCTTTTTATACTGGTAATACACATTTATTGTTTTACAATAACTCTCAAGTCCTCTTTCACATAGTGAGAATAATAATTAAAATAATCTATTTGAAAGACCATAACACAATTAAGAATAAAACGCCATTTTTATGACATAAATGAGTATAACTGTTTGCGTATCATAGAAATCAAAATCGGTATCGTAATATTGGAAAAAATTAACAAACGAAACTTAGAGAAACTACGTTTTACTTTATCGTTATTTTTTCGACTCGATTTATTTCGTCCGAGTACCAAAGGTTTATAAATAAATCCATAACCATTCGGTTTCGTATTTCGTTAATTTATCGTCGTCATTAATTTTTATACGAATTTCGACGAATCATTTATTATTATTATTATTTTTTTTTTTGTATTTTACGAAAATCGTATTTAGTCGTTTATGTGTCGGATCCGAGTAAATAAAAAATATTTTATACGTATAACCGTTTTATCCGCCGTATAAACGCAATATATATATATATATGTATTTTTTTTTTTTGCGCGCGCGTGGGATCCAACGATAAATCATGTATCGGTTATTTGGCTTCGGATCCACTCCACGGTTCTTGGAATGTTTCCACGAGACGGAAAAGCTCGCTATGGGACGCGACGGGATACGTGCGAATTATGGGCACGCGCGCGCGACTTTCCGTACCGAACTCGACCCGTGGACGGGGAGTGGGGGTGGGGAGGTGGAGAAGTTATCCGCCAGTCGCGGGTGGTTGATTGGCGGGGGCCCCTCTTGTCGTCGACCAGGGGAAGAGGTTAGTAGTTTCGCGGATGGCATGTGTGCGTGCGCGCACGAGTGTATAATAACGTCGGTCTCGGAGGGGTGGCGCGTGAGAGGCGGGGGGTCGGTGAAGACGGGGGAGCGAGTGGTGGTCGCGATGTACGTGCGAGTGCATAATGACGCGCGAGAGGGGAAGTTGCCGTGAGCCAGATAACACGACGACTACTTATGTGGCGGATAGAGAACAGCGTGTACGCGATAATTATTATTACTATTAACCGGCTTCGGTGGTGGTGGTGGTGGGAGTAGAGGAGAGGTGAACGTACACCGAAGACTTCGATGGGCGGAGGGGAGGGGGCGATGATGGCTGAGCGTCGACTTTGAGGTTGAACGTGTACGAAATTCCCCGCGCGCGAGGGGCGGACGCGGTGGAGAGCGAGCGGTGCGCGGTGACATGTGCTCTTTAATTTCTCTATTCCAGGAGAGAGAGGAGAGAGAAAATTAAACTCGGCACACACTTTCGCGGTCCGAGTGTCACGCGATATTATTGCACGAGCACAAACGACCTATTTTCGACATGTATCATCATATTATTATAGTGGTTATAATATTGTAATGCGTAAAACAGTGTTGTCATACTCGAATAATAATAGTAATTAGCGTTTTCCGCTTGTGGTAGTTTTTGATTAAAAAAAAAAATAATAAAAAAATGACGAGTGACAGATAATTTTATAGCTCTACCAATACTAGGGTATCCCCCTTTTTTTTTTTTTTTTCTGATCGGCTGGTCGTGCCGATAACGTGGTAGCAATGTGCACGTGGATAAAATTCGCGAATAACGGCGTATTTCACTGACGAATGATTTTCAATTTATTCGTGTGATCGACGGACTAGTGTGCTCAAAAATAGACTGCGGGTCTTACGTGATTTTCTGTTTATTTTTTTTTTCAATATTTGAACGCACTTACCGAAAGTTGTGGGTTTTCTAATGTTTCGAAATAAACGACAACGACGATCACGATTCAATTTGATTTTTATCCGTTTCAAAAATAATAAATAAATAGGTATTCGATGTATTTCAATATTAAATATATATATATATTATATTGTCTTGTGTAACCACATTTTTTATTTTAATACGCAAATACTTATTCTGTTCCGAGTATAATGTAGTTAATAGTATTTTGTCCATAAATTATATCATTTAGCTGACTTCGATGATAGGAAACCGAATCCAAGGGAAAAAAATCTAAATTTACAAAATATTATATGTATATAATATTACCGATTATCAAACTAAAATGTCCCCTACGTTGCACAGCGTGACACGAGCTTGCAAAGCAAGTTAGGGGAGTTATGCGAAGTGAGCGAAGTGAATGGAGCTCCGAAGCAAAGCGACGCACAATGTAATTTAATATATTACATAATTTTTATTTCTTTCACGATTTGGATTATTTCTCTTGCATTTTTTTTTTCTTGGATTTTATTTCTTTGAATTATTTTTTCAGGAATTCACAGTTTTCATAATGATTGACGAAAAAAAAAAAAGAATACACTTACGATTTTATTATTAATATGTGATAATATTATATTATCGTACTTTGGTACACTTTTAAACCGAATCGATGTATTCGTAAATATTTTCATAATTATTGGGAAAATAAAACAAAGATTTTTTATTTTAACATAATATGATCTCCCGTAATGGAGAAGCAAAGAATAACCATTGTGCGAAGTATGTCCAGCTTTTTTCTTCATTTATTGTATTTCAGTCTCGTAAACTTTACACAACATTTCTGTGATTTTAATATTATATTTATCGCCTCATTGTATCACAGTTCAAGTGTTATAATTTATTATATTCAATTGACGTTTAGCAACTCCTTTCCATAATTTTATTCCAAAGTATTGCCATATACCAAATTTCTCTTTTTCCGTTTTTCCCATATTGGCTTAGCAGCTATAATATTGTACCACTGTTTTAATTTTTATCATAACCCCCACCAAGGCTAACATCCCTGTGCTGTAACCACCGGATATTAAAATTTAAGCTTTATATTATAGCATAAATTTCAAGATTTTTACTAAAACCGAATTAAGCAATAATTAGAAACAGTTTGTCTGTCACGAATCACACAAAGCCACAGAGAGTGGATGGCAAAAGGACTGTTATTTTGTGTACAATTATTATTAAAAGCAACCGTTTTGCCCCTAGCTTCGTCGTCATTGTAGGGTTCAAAGTTTTTGACTGTGGTCACATCATTTTCCATCGTTCCTCACGACTCATCTCTAACAACGCCGTAAAACACTTACTCATCGTATGCGTTCGCAGGATCAGACTCAACGCCCTCGTGTCGAGGACGAGAGGGTGGGTAGGAAGTTGGAAAATCGTGTACGCCGCAACTGCAACGACTGTTTTATGCGCGACAACAGCGTAATATCATAACGATATCCTAGCTGATGACGAGCCGCAGTGTTGCTGCATTTTAAGGTGACTTAAATCCTTATAAATTAAATAAATGTTGTTTTTATTTTGGCCTCTATAATATTCATAATATTATTGTATAAACATACCGATGAATAAATATCAATTTGTTATCGTTGACGACGCGGAACTCGATGAATAATTCATCGACTGTTAAAATATAATAAAATTAATATTCTCCTTTCATTTTAATGCGGACGAATTAATAAATTATTAACTATGAGACACAGTTACACGCGTACAAGTCTTTTTAATACTACCGTTTATCTCAAAAGCAGAATTTTGTGTGTTGATGTGTTTGTTTTCGATTAGACTTAAAAATGAAATTAAAAAAAAAAAAAACCCCGTACTGCTAGCTTAAAGTCAAACCGTAATATATACTCGAAAAAACAATATTTTTCTTAAACAGAAAACGATAGTAAATTTTTGTGTTTATTTAACAAACAAGATATTACGTATATTAAAATTCATTTGGGTATTGAAAAAAGCGCCATGAATTCTAGATATGAAGCAAATGTAAATTTAACATTTCTCTAAAATTAAATTCTAAATATTTTAATACTATATATATGTTTATAGATAAATAGTTCTCCAAGAGCATGAAATAAATTTTTAAGAAAATCGTCTATTCTCAGTAATGTCTTCGTAACACGATACAATTGCGTAATCAAATATTCCTTAACATTTTTCTAAGTATTTACTTTTTTAATTTTAAATGAATTTCCCTTTATTTTCGAAATGAAAAACCAACAACGAATTGACGAAGCGCGATGATATGAATTAAAAATTTAAAAAGTTATATAATCAAAGACTACTATATTGCAAAAGAAAAATGCAATATGAAGTATAAACAAATACGTTTGAGAGTAAATATTTGTTTTAATATAACTCAAAAATAATAATATGTTAGCTTAAAACATTAAAACAATTTATGAAAGTTATTAATTTGATATCCTTAATTATATTATAATATATGAAAATACATTTAAAAATCAGTTAATTAGATGATATGGTATGGACAGAAAATTTCGATCATAAAACTCTATGAATATATTATTTTTAAATGTTAACTACTGGAATTTCGTGTTATTTATCAAATAACTGGAAAAAACGAACACGTCAAGTTATAACTACTAAAAACTTCCATCAATAAGTATAATATTACGTAATATTTCGCAAACATATTATTATACATTTTGTTTAAGTAGAGAATTAATGAAAGATGTGTTCAATGACACACCTATTTATTCGTTTTTTATCACTGTTTTCAAATTTGTATTCTTAAAATCATCGAATTTCATGTCACTCTTTCGTTCTACTGTGGGTGTTACAACGGACTGTAAGCTGCAATAAACATACACCTTAATACACTGCGCGTACAATGCCATAATATTCCCTTTAAATATGACTTTAACGTGTAAATGTACATTGTCTTTCAGCGTTTTTGTTTTATTTTTTAAATCAAGTATGTCGATCCGAGTTCAAGGGATATTCAACTATTTTTTGTCTGTATTATTATTATTATTATTATGCTTCAAAGGGTGCCCACTTTGTTAAATTGCCGTCATATCCTATTCTGGGTAGTTCTGGGTTGAGAACTGAAAAAAAAATAAAGAGGTTGGATGAATGACGGGGAACGGTGAGTGGTGAATGACGGGGGGTGGGGGGAAGAGAAAGAGAAAAAAAGAAATATGAAGAATAGAAAGAGCCGGAAACCACGATTCTTATTCTCTCTTTTTTCCTTCCTATTTTTCCATGCACAGTGGATTTTATTCATGCGGCTCGGGTTGAAAATTCCAAGCGAACAATGGGGAAACGACGATAAAACCATAAAGTTTAACCTAACCCTCACTCCGCGACCACACTTCGTGTACCAGGTATCTGTTGAATACATATGAGAATATGAGTTATGGCGTTTAATTTCAAGCTGCGCGGCGAAACGTACGCACTATACTTTTTTCCAGACCGTTAGCGAGTCCGTTATCAACTCGTTATAACGTTGTTAGACGTGAGCGCTATGGTTATTCAAAGTCCGCTGGCGGTTTAAGAAGTTGAGCTTTTCGCATTATGGTTAAAAGTTTAACATTTTGTATTTATTTTTTATCATATTTACTTTGTTGTTTTCAAAATCGATTTCATATTTTTCTTTTTCATGTTTTTGAACCGGCACACTGAACTATCAAATTCAACAACAACCGTTTCCGCTCGACACTCCGATCTGTCAGGCTGTTCGGCCGTTTATAAAAATATATTTATTTACTCGTGTCAACGTGGAATTGGTCTGTTTGGAAACACGGCAAACAACACATATTATGATAAAAACAAGTGTTAGCAGTTATCTGATCGGAAAATATTTGTGGAATTTCGTGTGTACTTATTCTGATTCCGTGTGTGAGGCATTGTTAGTGAATTCGTGTGTTTCCCCACATGCAGAGAAAACGAGAAAAGATCGTTTTACATTTCACGCGATAGGAAAATTAGTCCATCGACGACGGTGAGCACACTATGAGATACCAATTATTTAGTTAAAATGAGTACATATTATACAACGCACGACCGAGAAGTCGATTCCGGGTGTTGACAGGTTGCCCTCAGCCAGATGTTTTCAGCATTTATAAAATACACCAATTGTCCTCAACTAAATATATCAGATGCCAAGTACATACAAATAGTATGTAGTACACACAATAATATACCAAATGCTAAGTACAAAATGGGAAATATAAAAACTGTTATTATCATTAAATCATTTCAAAGCAAAATTTCACTAATTTTGGTATTATAATATTTAATAAAATATAATATTTTTTTTTAGATTTTATTTTTTACTTAAATTAATTTATTGACAAAATTACTATGTATGTGTGTGCTTATTACTATTATTAAATTATTTAATCATATAATATGCATTTTTTTGTTTTCATAATTTAATACCTACCTCCTATATATTACATGCAAGGGCGTAGCCAAGGGGGGCAGATAGGGGCAAATTCCCCTAATGCCCCCCCTCTGATCAAAAGCGTATGTTTTTAATATGTTGAATATCGAATATTCTAATGAATATTTTAAATTTTATGTTTACGTGCCCCCCCCTTAGTAAAAATCCTGGCTACGCTTTTTATTACTTGGTACTTTGTAGTGCATATAAAATATGTTGAGGGCAACTGGTACATCAGGTTGAGGACAACTGGTACATTAGGTTGAGCGCAACTGGTACATTTTTTTCCAGGTAGTTTGGGGGGAATTGGTATAAAAAAAGGTACTTTTGAGGGCAACTGGTATATGCCCGTCGATTCACACACCACGGAAATGGCTTTGAAAGAGAGAAAAACCAAGACGCGAAGACGGAGGGGGTAATCGGCCGGCTATAAGATCGAGTTAAGAGCATTTTAATTACGTTGTATTATTGTTTTATTGGCGGAAGATGAAATCGATGAAATCGTTAATGACGTGACCCCCGAGACGCTTTGGCGGGACAGTTTTAATTCGTAAACTCGCGAAACAGTGCTCTATATGTGTATACATATTTACAATGAAACATTATTTGTTTACCTTTCTCCGTCACTTTCTCGAGTGAACCGATTTTTCGCATTGTTATTTCAAACAAATAAATTAAATTCCCAAACACAATTGTCGTTCGTATTATTCTTCCAAAAGCAAAAAATAAATAAATAATTATATATAATAATAGGTTCGTACCTTGGTGGTGTTCACGTAATTCCATTAAATACTGCGTACAGGACAATACAACACAATTTATTAATATATATATATATATATATAACTCCACGAACAATTATATTGTAATCATCGCTCTCGTTTATTATCATCATTTTTATTTATTTTTTTTTTCAATCAAAAGGCGCTGAATAGAGTTTAATCTGTGTCTCGACGACGAAGTGGAAGAGAAGATTTCTTTTCTTTCCCTTTGCGAAATCGCGAGAACAGATGTTCCGACTTATATGCGTCGCAGTGCTTTCGGCGTGTACGACGACGACGACGACGACGACTACGGTTTAATACAATCTATTGCATCGTCCGGTCGAACAAAAACAGATTTTCTTTTTAATAACTCCACAGTGTTGTTCGTCGCGTCGGGCTTTGAGTCACCCGTTATAAATGGTTTGCTCGTGAAAAATATTCTCAAGCCTAGTGGACACCCCCTATATTCCGATAAATATCGTTACGATTTCGACGTAGGTATACGATTTATAATATGCATTGGTACGTTTTTTCTGTCAACTGATTTTGAATGCAACGTCATTTTGAAACATAGAGTGGTTATTTTATCTTGCGTATTTTCCCATATTTCGAATAAAAATGTATATTATTACATATTTCAACTGTCAATTAACATGTAAAATGCACGCTTGATAGTGTATTACTACCTAAACTAACAACAACTCAAAGTTACTTGGGAGTAAATTTTTAGAACTTTGAAATATTGTGTGTCACAGAAATAATAATAATAACAATAAAATGGTCATTAAAATATATTTTATACGTTAATTTATTCATATTTATAACTCGATTAATGTATGGATTTATAGGATATTATGTAGTTGCAGATGATATTTCAGCGAAATCGACTTTTACATTTTCTGTATTTGAAACACGTATTAATAGATGTTCTATAATTTATAGTGTCGTCTATGCTTTTCTTTGATTTTATGTGTTTCATGTTTGAAAATGTACATATTCACATTTTATGTAAGTAGTTCCAAACATGGGTAAATGGGTATGATCGAAATCGAAAAGTTTCTCATTTTTCATAAAACAATTTCAAGGATAATAGAATAAATATTATTTTTTTACTATATTTTGTGAAAAATGTCGTAAATATTTGTAAAAAAAGTAATGATAAACCACCTGTAACCTATAATTGTTTTTTAATGAAACTTTTTTGAACTTTTTTATTTATATTAAAGTGAAATTATTAAATTCGAAAAGTTTGTTTTAAAAAGTCTGTGAGTGATATTTACATATTTCAGGTACAAAAATACAATATAATGTTTGCATTATTTTGATTTTTAGCTGAACTTACGATTTGTTGAAATTTGAAGCTTTTACATATTTGGAACTTAATGTTACTGCCTACATTTTGGGTTGCAACTTATTTTTGAATAGTCTAAATATTTAAATCCGAGTGTAACAACTTCAAACATATTAAATGTGTATTCATACTTAATAAAATTATTAAATGTTAGAATTTATGAAGATATAATATTAAAACTATATTAATAACTGTTTGTTAGTTATTATAATTCACTTTATAAAAATAATAAACAATAAGAGTGCAAACATTTTGATTTTAAAATATTCTAAATTATTTGTTGACTGTTATTTGAATATTTGAATAATTTTCATCACTGTTAAGCGGATGTTAGCGCAAGCTATGTTGTCTCTTTGTATCAAAAACAGTAATATATCAAAAACACTTGACATGAAACTTTTATTATGGTATTCATGTTATGTTTGGAGCTCAAGCACATATTACCATTTTTGAAAAGAACAATATTTTCGAGAGAATGACACATATCTTTTGCGAAATATCGTCTGACAAAATAGTTTTAAGTGTGACAGTTTTAGTAGGTAGGACACATTTCGACGTGGCCATTAAATATTTATAATAATACTAGATGGATTACCTACCCAGCTTCACCCGTGTATAGTTTTTGACGAAAATGTAATTATTCGTAATTTACTCGGCGTTGTCGGTAAAAGGAATTGTGTGAGAGCAACTTCTTTTGGGTATAACTCGATATGAAACCAGAAATATTTTATCTATTAGTTGCCAACAATGATGGTTAAAATATTTTTTTTGTATTATTAAATATAGCTGAACATTTGTTTAATTTAACATTTTTATGGCTGAATAACTCGACTTTGCCTGCGTTTGAAATATTTGCTATCAGATTTTTATCGAATAATATTTGTTACATTTGAGTGAGCAAACCCTACTCCTTCCTCTTCCTCTCTTTCCACGTTCTCACTATTTTCAAAGGTTAGGTAAAAGTCACCTCTATGTCATAGGGTAGCCATAATTACCAGAATTCTCTGGTTCATTCAAACTACGGTTCCATGGTACCCCCCTCTGTGGTAACCATGGTAATCATGACAACCATGGCAAACGTTGCAACCATGGTAACCATGACAACCGTTTGGTAATCATTGATAAGCATAGCGACCAGGGTAATGTAATAATTATTGTTACATTATTACTGCATACTCATTGAACCTTAGCTCAGAATAGTATTATTGAAGAAATGATTTATCATTTCTTTAAAATTTAATACACCCACCAATGATATCCCACCCGAAAAGCGAAGTACATCCAAGTTTGTCCGGCCTTTTCAACCTCGAGGGGTGAATTTTGGAAAATTATTAATAGATATTTCATTATTTTTATAAAACATTTTTTACGTGGGAAACAATCAAAATCAAACCACTATGGCACACGTATATAGGTACTAATTACACGAGTACACTGCGCATAATTTTACCAGGTCACCGCGCACTAATAACGGTAGGCCAATAGATTTTATTCATAATATATATTATGGACAACCCGAATGTGAGCATTTCGAAACATTGCGAATGTAGGTATGAAAAAAAAAAATAATCAATTTACCCGATCCTTTCCCCTGGGAGATTTCGCCGCGAATCGAACGGTGTCGTTGTATTGCTGTACACGCACTACGCTGCACCTTATCGTCCCAGATAATCATTCGACCGCTATGTCGTAGGATGGGATGGGGTTAGGGGTTGTATGTCGTTGTTTGTATCTCTCGATGAATGGGAATTCGATCGAATATTTCGCGGTCGCATAATCAAACTACAGAGGGATTACAGAGAATCAACCAAACATTTATTTATTTTTTTTAATTTTATTTTTTTTTTTAAATTCATCCCAAGTTTGTATAAAAATCGACTGAAGTAACTCTCGTTTCTGAATTAATATTAAAATCGTTTTGTTGTCAAGATAAATGGAAATTTTCTCCCCCTTTAGAATTCCGGTCATTTTCATTCTCCTCCAATATTTTTCAGAATTTCAAACCTTAATTCAATATTGTTGTAAAATGCAGTAAGCTTTTGTATTGAAAATAATTGGCACTATCGGTTAATTAAAAACTAACATTTGGTGATAATATTAGGAGAAACTAAAAAATGAAATGTAATTTTTATTTCAGTGGCAATAGTTATTTGTAGTTATTTAAAAAAATAACGTTTAAATAACATAATTGAGTTCTAAGAATATAATGTACTGTTACAACTAATACATATTCATAAAACAAAAGAGAATCGAATAAAAATAAGCCAAAATTATTTTTACTTATGTAAAGAAACTTCGGTAGATTGAAAAATGTCTTATATTAGGCGAATAATGCCGTTTTTTGATGAGAGGAAGATGTCTCAATTTTTTTCGTTATTAGATTAAACACAAAATGCTGACTTAATCTACACGTGATATTAAAGTTAGATGAGAAAAAAAAAAAAATTGAAATTTTCTTTCCTGAAAAAGTTGCAATGAGTTATCACGTCCCATTGATTATACGGTGACGTGGCACTTTTGGTATATGGTCGTTAAAAGTTTTCGAGGAAATACTAGGTCGCCAGACTCATATGACACGTGTGACGGTCGGCCTGTAACGTCGTGTCTCGTTAGGTAAGGTTAGCCTACTATCACTGTCATACATTAAATTTCCAACTATCGTCATCCACCAGGAACACATAACCTACGAACTTCACACCGTTCGCAAACCATTTCCTCCCGCAAAGCCATGAACTCTGAAACTGAATCCTGCGGACATTTGTCACCGCTTAATTATTTAAGAAATTATGTATATACAAGATGGGCCACAGTGAATTCCTCTTGTTTCCGAAAATTTCTCAAAAAAAAAAAAAAAAAGGCGGTTATCTAGTATCCACTCTGTATACGATTTTATATCACCGTACACGGTATAATGACAACGTCTCTATTTTGCACCATTATGTCCTCAGGTTTCCCAATAGACTTCCGACGGGACGATTTTTCTCAAACTGTGGTACGGCGGCGTGGAAGTCTCACGGACGTAAGGGCTAGTTCTTTTACCTATTCTGATATAATATCATCCTATCACCGTTCCTATCCATCATCATCTACAATACTTGTCAGTATCAACACGCACCTAAAATCAATTCACAAAGATTCGGATCGAGAAGTAAATTATTATGACCGACCAATCGACATTCAGAACAACACTATAATTCGGGGTATATCGACTATCGAGTGGCTTTGATGAAACGTGCTAACCGAACACCTTTAATGTATTGTACGTTTCAAGGGAGAAGGGAGGCGGGAGGGGAGTTGGCTACGATTATTGAAAAAAAAAAAAAACGCAACAAAAAAACTTAAAAATTGCTCAATCGGAAAAAGTGATTGATCTAATCACGTGATATCCTGACATTATCATAAATCATCAAAGAAGACACGTTTACAGGATACTTAAATTCACCATGGGTTTCTTCTCCTACCAAAAAAAAAAAAAAAAAAATGGTCAATGGTTTTTCCCCTCGGTTTTTTCCCCTATCCGGTTCAAATGCCGATTCCGAATGCGCGTCTGTTGCTGTTGGATCAACAGTACGTTTCTCCGGACTCACGTCAGTACAATATAATATTTAGCTCACGTGTTGTACGATATCATAAGACTGTGTCCGAAATGGCGATATTCGAAAATCGAAAATCGAATTTTCCGGATAAACCGCCGCCGCGCCGTCGTCGTCACTGTACGAATTTCGGTTACGTGGTCATACGAATAGCGTACCGCGAATATTTGCGAAAATTGAAAACGGTCGGGAGAGGGAGAAGGGGTACGTCCGTCAAACCGCTGCAGTGAAATTTCACCGGCGCTCGCGTTTCGGCCGTCCGTCGTTGTCCCGCGGCGTTGATTTATTGCGGTGCCCGCCGTAGTAATAATAGTAATAACGGCATAGGCACGGATAATAATAACAATAATGATAATAATTGAACGCGTCCATTATTATTTACAATAATAATAATAATAATATATTACATATCATAGACGTATTCGGACGGAAACAACCCGTGTCTGCATCTGCGGTCGACTCTGAAAACGCTCTATCTCCCTCCTCAAATTTCTCTCACCCGTCCGTCAATTTTGACCGGCTCCGCGGGCGCATCGACGACGACGTTTTATTTCCGACCCATACTCAACGGACCGCGAGGCCCGTATGCCCGCGGAGAAAGAAAAATCGAATTTCGCGAGGGAATCACGCCCGAAACTCGATTATCGGAACCGTCCGCTCGTGCATACGTATACGTAGGGGTCGTCGCGACACACGCGGTGTCAGTCTTGTCCAGCCCCGCAGTGGCGGATCTGGGTCCGAGGGAGGTGAGTATCGACAAAACTCAATCGAGAGTCTAAAATCATTCACAGCAGCAGCAGCATCTTTAAGGGAACCATCCAACTTTTACGATAAAATTAACATATTTACAGCAAATTTTACACCACCAGGCATAATATGCATCTTATGTTATACTTTATTTTTTGTCAGGTAATAACTAGGTATATACATACGAAAATTAATAAACTAAACTCGCTGCATATTTTAGAACATTATTATATGACAGTTAATATCATCATATTTTTATTGTTTTGAGAAAGTATCTCTATATTATCATATAATTATTAGGATTTTCCCTTAATCTCATTTCCTAATTCGTTATTTTGTCAAAAAAATAAAAATAAAAATGTTTGAGGTACAAAGAGGCCAGTTTTTCAAATTCTAAAATATCTGTAGTCTGTTGATATCAAAAAAACTCCTTAGTTCGGCCACCGGGTACGCATTTAAAATTATTTAAATGTGATGATTTCTCCCTCGGGAATCAACGTGTTATTAATTTTTTGTTAATCGAAATTCGCTTGGGACCGACGAATGATTTAGTTTTTATAAATTTGTACATTCGAATGCATTCGTGAAAAAATATATATTTTTTTTAGGTAGATTCAGTTTTTTTTAAAAGTAGCAAAAAACATTAATCGGATACCTGTCAACAGCATAGTGTTTGCCGTACATAAATATATATGTATATATATATCGCTGATATATATTTATCAGTTTTTTTCATATTTTATTTTCGAGTGATGACAATGAAATGTAATTCATTTTCAAACACGAATAATTGACAATGCGATATTACCCTCATAACGGTTTCAGCATCTTCTTTTTATTTTAGTTTACCAAACGAACGAAGCAAAAGATAATAACTGTCTAAAAGTTTTAATGCGAAAATGAGAGGCCGACCCGAAAATAAATGTATATCGTCGTGTGCCACTTACAAAATAAACAAAATCTCCAATTAGAATTAAAAAAATATTTTCAAAAAGAAAGCGGAGCACGCGTTTAAAATCAACTCACTGGAATTACATTTTTGTATTCGGTAAATTAATACGTTATTAATTTCTCGCCAAAAGATTAGCGTCTCGGATGGACTCCTTAATTCCTAATTAATAACTGGAGGAAGAAATGGTGGGGGTTAATTAAAATTAAGTTAATACAAAAATGTGTTGCCTTGTTAAATCCTAGCTTTAACGATTCATAATCGTTGTAGATTGTCTAGACAGAGGGGCGCTTTCCTCTCCTATCGTTTGCAGCCTCCAAAAAAAAAAAAAAAAAAAAAGGACCGACTTTAGTTTAACTGATAGTGTATTCATTGTTTTTACATTTATTATATACTCGAGGGGTTCAGGGAGAGAGAGGTGAATAACTCAACTATACACGCTCTGGCAGGAACGATTTACGAAAATCGTTCCTATATTATATTATATTATAATCGTGACACAATAGTACTATGCTTTATTTGGAAATCCCATCCTATCAGGGATAAATACGATTGTTATTATTATTATCATTGCCGCCGTCGGACGAATATAAGCACATATTTTGCACGTTATACTCGAAATATTATACTGTACGTTTGTATTGCCTTATATTTTACAGACGCGGAATCGCCTTCGTTATAACGTTATTCCGAACCGCACGAAATAATCGATAATATGCGGATTTCATTCTCGCATGGCGTAGGTAGTCGTCGTCTTCGTCGTCGCGATTATAATATTTTAGAGCATAATATAATAATAATAATAATAATAATAATTTAACTAAACACGCGAGCGACTGAGGCGTAATAATAATAATATAATATATAATATATATTTCAGATTTTTAAAATATCCGAGGTGTAGGCGTGCGCTTAATTAATGTCCATAATCATAATAATTGTATATTATATTAATAACGACGATCTTCTGCGTAAACCGTCGCAGTAAACTTCAATTATTACTATCATCATCATAACGCATTACGCCCGTAGTATAATATATTAATTAATATCGTCGTCTCGAACGCGCCTTAGGCTTAACGATTGGTCGGCGGAGGCGTTGGTTGGTGTAACGGTTTATGCCCACTTCGCCGATTCCCAGTTCGCCGACATAAAAACCGGTTTTAATAATTTTTAAAAAAGTTCCCATTTCGCCGACAGCGAAAATACGAGTATTGTACTCGTACTACCTATTGAACTATTATGTGTCATTATATGTATTATACTTACCTATTATAAAAAAAGAAAAAAGGTACCCATTAACTATTGTAGTAGA
>JAIPRM010002893.1:0-28337 GCA_025469315.1 Stegophylla sp. TES_Ste_2020
CAACCAAAAATTTCAAAACCACGACTCGGAAACCATCATTTTTTGATCCGAACCATATGAAAATTTAAACATAGAGAGAAAATCATATAAGAAAAAATTTGGCGCAAGAAAATTTTGAAAATGTGAAAAAAAAATTTTGGACATTTTTCTAACATTTTTTTTTCTCATTTATTTTTTATATTATTAACTTCCCTCGTTCAGAATCGTTTTATTGAAGAAAAATGATTTATCGTTTCTTTAAAATTACACCCGTCAAGAGAATCCCACCCGTCGTGCGAAGTATGTCCAGCTTTTTTTTTATATGAGATGTTAAAACAATATTTTATTTCCATTTTTTATCACAGATATTTTTAATATTATACGGAGAAAATTTTTAAATGCGTGTAGTAGTATAAGGTATAGTTTTCGTTATAAAACTCATTTAGACGCAGCGACCATAATAAATAGGTACGTCGTCGACTTGCTGTTTTTATACAAAAAAAACGTGGGTACACATACATTTCTGTAAAATGTATGCGTGTGGAAACTCTGTACGGAACAACACTGTTGTGTGTCGCGGCCGCGATCTTAGAAAGGAACCGTAAAAATACATATTTTCAGTGACAATACAAAGAAAGAAGAAAAAAAAAATAGAAAAGTACACGAAAAAACAAGTTTATGTGACTGTGTAGGATCCTATTTCTCGACAATTGTCCCCGGCTTCGGCTTCCTATTCTTTTCGCGTTTACAATAATATTCTGTAATGTGGTCTATGCATCTATGGGCTTACATTATACTCAAAAAAAAAAAAAAAAAAAAACCACTCATTTATTTATTGTTCAACCTGTTAAGCGGTACTTGGTGATCGTGCTTGGCGATCGTTAGGGTTGCCAGATTTCAAAATTAAAAATATGGGACAAACAAAAAAATAATTTTATCCCCCCCCCTCCAACAGTTGATTCTTTTTTAAATGAATTTAATTTAGTTAATTTCTATATTTAAGTTTTATAATTTTTGAATAATATTTCAACAGAATATGTTAATAAGAACTTACCCTAAATAAAGTATAAACATAACATTTTTAATCTTTAAAAAATAATAAAAAAAAAAAAAAAAAAAAAAAAACGAAAACAAAAAAAATGACTTTGTATTCTTTAGGCAAAGCCATTAGCCAATAAAAATGAAATTATAAAACAAATATCACATTAATTTTATAAAAATACGAGTATATATATTTTAACTTTACAAAATTAATTGATTCTATTATTGAGGTCTATTATATTTATCAGAACTTAGAAGAATGAATATCTTTTATAATATTCATTGATATCCTAAGAGTCAAAGGGATATATTGGTAATTTTTTGAAAAACAGGACATTTTGGTGTCTCGAAGAGATTTGTCCAGACAACGGGACCTCTAGTTAAAATACGGGACGTCTGACAACCCTAGCTTTGGTACACCTTGATACCAAATATGTGGTAGCAAGGGGCGTAACCTAGTCGTTCGTGTTAAGTACGTTTAATATACATTGGCAACACGGTGGGTGGTGAAAGATACCCCCGAAAAATATCTCAAAACAAATTACCAAATAATATGTCGATTTTAGGTTCTGAGAGTGGCGTGTGAAGAAGCTAATGGTGTTACAATAATTATGTTTACGTTTTTTTTTTTTTTCTGTAAACACTTTTTTTTCACTTTGAAAAAGTACTCAGATCAGTACGTGTAGTATAAGTTACGGGAATATATATTTTGTTCGCATGGTAGTTACTTTAGATACCTAGGTAATTTCGAAAGGAAAAACTACCAAAAAATTAAAGAAAATCCAAAAAAAAAAAAAAAATGCTGTTAACTATATTTTTATGGAATTGATTAAATTATTTAGTCGTCATTTCAAAAAAAAACCTTCATTCAGAATCGTATTATTGAAGAAATGATATCGTTTCTTTAAAATTCTACTCAACCACAAAGAGTAGCGGACCCGAGGGGCAAAGAATATCCGTGGTGCAAAGTATGTCTGGCTTTTTTATTTATACTTTACTTATCTTTACATTACTTAGCTTTAATTTTTTATTGTGTCATTTTATGTTATTTTACACAAAACGTTGGGTATCCAGGTAAATGTACACAATGTGGTACATGGAGTTAATTCAGTTTTTTGTTAATACTCCACTTATACAGGATACAGGTTACTTACGCATTAGATTAATAAAGGAATAAACCATACAAATATAAATCAAGGATAAGGATGGATTTAAAGTACTCAGTAATCATTTGAAAAGTGTGTACAAACTCTTTTTATTCGAGGGAATTTCATTGGTAGGTACATTCGATTAACTTACAACACTAAATTAATATTCTTTCCGAAGTGTATATTTATTATAAATAAGCCTAAAATAAATTAAAGTAAGGGATACAGATAGTAAAAAAAAAAAAAAAATAATAAATAAATAAATAGATAAATAATAATAAATACAAAAAAGGATTAAATTACTTAAATGTACACGAAAAAATCATACTTGGTTCGGCGTTTGTGAACAAAAACATTTTGGAAGACAGACTTTTTTCTTTTAAAATTAAAAAACATCCAGGATATAAAAACAAAATATATAAATTTCAAAGGCGCATTAAAATTAAGATACATATTTTTTGTACTTGTCGTTAAAAAAAGCTCAGTGCTTATCAATAATTTCAGATAATAGTTAAACTAATATTTTTAATACATAAATAAGAATGTCTTTTTATTACTTCTTAAAATAATTATATTTAAACTTACATTATTATGGAACACACATTTATCAATATTTTAAAATAAATATTATTGTTTTTCATTTAGAATACAAAAATCGCAACATTTTAAAATATTTATTTGAAATTCAACGCATTATTAAATTTTTTTTATATTTTTATCCTAAAAAGTCTTCCAAAAATATATTATATATAAATATGTATATACATATACATAGACATATATTTAATTATCATTATCATATGTTTATGTATACGTATACGTTTATGATTTTTTCCATTTGAAATACTGTATTTTTATACAAATTTACACATTTGATTTATTCTAAAAAAAATAAATAAATTTTTAAAAATTCTGAGCGTTGTTGTTTTGTTTTATTACTATGATTAAGAATATTCCTACAACTAAGTAGGTCACACACTACCCCTACGATAGCTACCTAACTAATCAGTCGAATTTGATATATTTTTTTATATTATTATTATAAATTATTGATTTTAATTCTGATTTCACCAGTGTTAAACATACTAAACACTAATAAGTGGGCTTCAACCTACGAGTGTAGAGAGATCTATTTAATGAACACAAAACATATTATTATAATATAAACTTATTTTAAAATGAAATCGGGAAGTGGTCACATAGATATAGATCATTTTCAAACTCATGGGTGAGAAATAGTAGGCGAGTTCATGGACCAGAATTACTTTTTGGCTCAAAAAAAAAAAAAAGAAAACAATATGTCAGAGCCATGATATAACATCGCTTTACCCAAAACATTATACCACAGTAGTATAAATAATTACTATACAAATTCATTGGGTATTAATTATAAGTATAAAAATAAAACACTAAAGTATTTTAGAATCGTACAAAAAAAAAAAAAGTTGTCTATCAAAAATAACACACATTCATTTCTTATGGAAAGATATTTTTCAAATTATGTACAGGAAAAAATAAATAAAACAAAAGGAAAACAAATTATAACAAAAATCGTGATTACAAATTGATACTTAAAATCTTATGTTCTATCGATACAAAATTATTCTAAGTTATATCTAAGTAAAAAATAAACAATATTAAATACGTTCTTCTTTGGCATTCATTGGAATTCGAAAAGTGTGTTTAATAATATATAGCAAAAGAAAGAACAATCTGGGGCGATGAAAAATGAGGTGAAAAGGTAAAGGTCAGTCGTATCGGTACAATAATTGGCCATGTATAGAAAATAAATAACCATGACTTACACCGATGGCGTTATGGCTAATGACATTGGTTTTCCTGGTACGGTCCAGTGACCACACATGGGAACATTGGAAACAACGTGGTCCACGTGGTGGTGGTCACTGTAGTAGATTTCCGACCACCTGAAGCCGCCATCGAAGCGTTTGTCATAGTGGCCGATGCAATGATGGCAGTGGTGTTAGTGATAGTCATAGTGCCAGGGCAGTTAGAAGCATTGCTCATTTTACGTAACCTCATTTTTTCTTCCCACTCGTCTGACCCGTGCTTGGGCCTGTTTAAATTTCTGTGCTGATAGAACACCAGGCTGATACGAGTCGGGTGTAGTCTGTCAGGTTTTTTGAGTGCCGTGGTCGCATGCAATTCCTGTTTAGCCACCTCGAACAGAACAGAACCATGACTGAGTGCAATTGCCACGCCGCCCATATTTGGGTCCTGTAAAATCAAGGAAATTGGGAATTTAGCAATAGTTGAGACAAAACTCAAGAAGAAAATTCTTGCTGACACACATCAAGGTCGATTATTGCTGGAAATTCTACATAGTGAATCACTCAGATGTTTCCAAGAATGGTTTACAAAAAATTAAACACTCCGGAAGTTGTCGAGCGGGAGAAGTGCATCACAAAACAACGAAAACATACCTTAAAGCATTCTTTATTTTCTACAAAATCAGTCACTTGACCAATCATAGGGTGATCATCTTTGAGCACTGGTTCGGGCACAACAACTGAGGGGAAGTACGGTGTTGGTCCATATAAATCCCACCTTGGAAGCTGGTACTGGGACATCCCCTGATCACAGAAAAAAACAAGATAGGTTATGTAATATAATTATGTTGTGTTACTTAAAAATCAAAAATATGCTATACACTTTAGATGTGATAACACGGACAACTATCTATAAATATCAAACTGACCTGATTGAACATAGTTGTTGGATCCGCGTTGTAAAACTGAGACGCGTACTGTTGTGCTTGGGCGGATACAACTGCCGGGTGTTGTAAATATTTTGTGGGTGGCTGGATACTGTAGTGGTGGTCATAATCTGCAGGAAAGTGCACGATGTTTGAGGCGGCTGTCAACGGGACCGTATCAAACTGGGCTTGACTAGATTTATAGTAGTAATTGTTGACGTTGGCTGCGGCCACTGGGTTCGCCATCTGCAGTCTTTGAACAGGTCCATCTTGAGTAAAGCCAGACGATGACTGTTCAAAGTTGTTCAGCGGCATTTGCAGCATCGAGGCTGAACTTCCTAGAGTGGGTTTGACAGGCTTTCCTCCCGGCAAACCGCCCCCGACAGCGGGCCATAGATTGCGAACATGGTGACGATTCTGTGCCGGAGAATGATGACTGTTCACATTTGATTTGGCCGCATTCATTTCCATTACCATGCTTGGAGACATTATGTTGTCTGTTCACAAACAACAACAAAATTAATAACATTATTAAAAAATAATTAGTCGCGTTATGTATTGCCATCGTAAAAAGCATAACTTACCCAAATTGCTCCACGGGCTGTATTCTTGGACATTGTAGAAGTTTGACGATGGGTTTTGTCCCAGTAAACCTTGTTGGTTCCACCGTTGGTACATGTTTATTGTTGGGCTATCTAATACTGTTGAAGAAATCTACGCATAGTGATGTACAAATTAGCTATTGGAAAATCAATAACATATATTATTATACTTTTACTCATCACATACCTGAGAACTTTGGACTTGTTTGTCATTACATTGGTCAGGTTGTTGGTTTTGTTTACTGACAGGTGTAGATGGTCCTCTAGGTGATTCGGGCTCTTCATCTTTGCGTTTCTTACGCCGACATGGTGTCAATGGTACTGATCTGACTCGTATCTCACACGGAAATCTTAACCATCAACAAAAACAATGTCATATAATATATTTCTTAACTGCTGGATTATTTTATAAAACTAAAATACATACTTGGAAAGCATTTCAACAGAACCATTTTTAAATTTATCGTTCTGAGCTTGTTTGTCACCAAATTCGTCAGATTCATCTATTACATAAAGTGGAAGTACATGTAATTGTTCGTCGTCCGGCTTTTGGAGTCCTCGATGTTTGTTTAAAGTCACCACCTAAATTTTACCAAATATTTACATAAAGGCAATGTTAAATTTCTAGTATATTATTTTTAAAAATCAACTTACAACTGTACAGCCATTATTCATATTTTGGAAGTCACGATGAGCATGCGCACAAAAATCTATACAGGCCGTGACGCTTGCAAAAGGGCGGCCAGGTTTAAATCCTAACCGGCAATCTGAGCCTTCTCGTTCACATTTAATTTGATGGTTGTATGATCGTGGAGCCAATGATTTATATAGTGGTGATAAATTAGTTGCTAATGTGTGCATTCGCTCCTCTAACTCTTGTTCCTAAAAGAAAAATGTATATTTTAATTAATTATTTCAATATTATAGTATTAATAGTATCAGTTATATCACTAAGAAGTTTAAATATTAAAAAAAAAAAAATTTTGAATAAATTTGATTGAACATACCTCTGTTCGTACGGAAAGTCTAAATTTTCGAACATCTTTACTTTTTGCGTATTTACAACCGTTGTAGAACATTGACCAAGAGCATCCAAATGTAAACGAAGCACCACATTTATCCGGGTCAAGTCCCTGACATGCGCACGTCCGTGGATCATTTGTACCACATCTTCTGGTCGTTGGTAATCCAAATCTGTTGAATAGATTTTATGTTTATAATGCTAACAAACCAGTTTAATAAAAAATTTAGTATATAAATACATACTTATTGAGCTTGTGTGATAGCATTGTGTACAAGTAATCGGCCTCTTCAGACAATACACCTTCCCAGTACACAATACATATCACAATCCAGGAATGCTGGCACACATGCCCTTGACGGTTTTTAACAACTAGTAAAAGTTTCTCGTCTGTCGATGAACGTCGTATTACCCATTTAGCCAAAGGACAGCCTTGTATTGTTTTACCCTCTTTGCCAGTGTATAAGACCTATTAAAGCACAAGAACCAAAATTGTTAGTTTATTTATTCAATTGTATCACTTGGGAATTCAAGAAATATTATAGACATGTGCTCTAACCTTTTCTATTCGTATTCCTTTTCCTTTTATGCCTGACATATTTTCCATATTTGTTCTGAGTTCAACTAAACTCTTTGCTGAACCGAGATGTGTATAAAACGGTCCAGGTTCAGGTGGTACTTGATCGGCAGGAAAACAATTACAATTAGGTATTATAATTTTGGTATTTGTTTTTATTCTGTAATAAAATTAACAAATGCATTAAAAACTATTTATGAAAAAAAAAAATATATATATCATTAAAAATATTTACTTGTCTTCTAGGTTATCGGAACATTGGCTATCGTTTAGATTATTCTCTCGTTTTACTTCTGCTGGATCAATAATGTCATCCAGTGGTCGTAACCTGTCACAACACCCATCAGACAAATGTTTTGTTGTTGGAGTATCTATACCACCCATTCGACAGCACCACGGACCAGCCACAACATCAATAGGATTTGGGCCACCATTTCCGCAGAACACATAACTGTTCTTAATGCTTACTCTAGGATCGACTCCAAATGGTAATCGATGCAATCTCACTTCATAAGGCACTTCAATCCGCTCTTCTTTTTTATGTGTGTTATCATAACATTTTAAACTGTGTTCATTACTAACACTTTTCTGTTTTTGTTGTTGATGATTTTGATGATAGTGATGTTGATTGTATTTCGGATGTCGTTCGACTACCGAATAAACGCCACCACCCTCAGTAGCTGAGCTCCGAGGATGGTGGCCTTGGACTAAAAAATTATTGCTTATCAAGTTTTGTTTTGAGTCTGCCAGGTATTGTTGATGATCGTTTTGACTCAGTGGACTCTTGGCATCACCACTTTCATCATTTCTTTGCTGACGCTGGAGTGCTTGATGCTGTTGCATTATTTGTTGTCTATGCAAATGTTGTTGATGTATTTGTAGTTGATTATGTGTTTGTTGCATATTTTGATGATGTTGCTGCTGCATTTGTTGCTGTATCTGTTGTTGATGATGCATTTGCTGATGATTGTTTTGATCTTGGGGACTATGTCGTTGTTCATTTTGATACTGATCATTGAGATACTGTTGATGTTGTGCCACACTTTGCTGTGCTTGTTGTTGGGCTTGTTGTTTAGCTTGCTGCTGTGCTTGTTGCTGCTGTGCTTGCTGTTGAGCTTGTTGCTGCTGTGCTTGCTGTTGAGCTTGTTGCTGCTGTGCTTGTTGTTGAGCTTGTTGCTGCTGTGCTTGCTGTTGATGTTGAGCTTGCTGTTGGTGCTGCACTTGTTGTTGCTGTTGGTGCTGAACTTGTTGTTGCTGTTGGTGTTGAGATTGTGGTTGCTGTTGATGTTGGACTCGTTGCTGCTGCTGCTGCTGTTGCTGTTGCTGTTGCTGCTGCTGCTGCTGTTGCTGTTGCTGCTGCTGCTGTTGCTGTTGATGTATAAGTTGATGATTGTTTTGATCATTAGAACTATGTTCCTTCTGTTGGTACTGATCATTTAGGTACTGTTGATGTTGAGATTGCTGTGTTTGTTGTTGGTCTTGTGGTCTATCTTGTTGTAAGTATTGCTGTTGATACTGTTGTTTATTGAGAATCATTGATTTTATTCGATTATTTAAATTATTTTTGTCAGGTACTGGTGTAGATGTATCATACTGATTGTTTGACTGGCCCCATACACCAGTTGCTGGAGAGTCCGAAACTCGACTTCTCTCCTCCCCTACGGAATTTCCGTCGTTTTTACCTGGGTACCTGCAACACACAATTTTATAAATGTAGAACTTGCGAAAAATGCACAAAATTTAGTTAAACCATTAAAAACAGTTTCAATGTAGAATAAATGTTAATCGATTTATTAGGTAGTTCACTTAAACAAATTACTTAGAAGAGAGTAGAGTTACTAAATGAAGAAAAATTATGAGTACTTACCCATTAGAGCTGTGTAAACTCTGTTGCGATTGGGGAGGTTGTTGAGGTGGGTACCCAGGTATCGCGTTTCCCGCACCGGGTTGACTAAAACTGTTGTTTGCTACTTTGACAGAAGTGTCATTGGATGAATCCATGGTCTGAGAGGAAGGTGATTGTTCTTGTACCTAAATTTATATTTAATACAAAATTTCAGCTGTAGTTAAATTATTACTAAATGTTTAATGGCGAAAACGTACAGTCTGAGAAATGTGATTATAATTCGGTGTTCCGTTGACGAAATCTGTTCTACCCGAGGATTCCAAGTACTCCACGTTTCCGTTAATAGTGGGTGCCACATTAGGCACGCCATTGATTAACGAGCTGGTGGAGACTTGGGTGGGTTGCTGAGCAAAACCGTTACTGACTTGAATGAATCCAGTTGTCGGTGTTTGGGCCGGGCTCACTGTCTGGTAGCCTGGTTGGTTGTAAACATTTGGTGGAGCGTGAGTGGAATAATGCAGGGTGTTCGCGGGCGAATGGTATCGTATGTCTTCTAATTGAATTTGTTGGCCCACATATTGAGGTTGTGGTGATTGAGTGACAGCAGTCCATCCTGTAGAAAAAAGGAATGAAATCAGCTTTTTCATAACACTTGTATATATATGCATCCACATTATAATACATATGAAGCAGGATCGTGGAAGAAAATGTTCGGGCGACACGAGGGGGAGAGGGAGCTTAAATGTTGAACTGTGCAAGAGACAACTGATGAAGTTGTTTGGCAGCTATAGGTGTGTTTAAGGGTGAAGATAATTTTAAATGCTCATGATTTTTTACTAAATTAATAGCCATTATAAAATCAACTTTTAAAATTCAATTTCTATACAAAAAAAAAATAACAATAAAAATAATGTTTGTTACTCTTGATCGTCATCTGAAATAAATCAGATACCAAAAATTAATGATAACTAGTATAATAACGATATAGTCGATGATATGTTTTCTGGGAAATGATTAAAGAAAAACGAATACTAAGACAAAAACAATATGTAAATTTTTCCGCTGAATATCAACAGCTTGCCTCTTTAGTTATTTATTGCGTCAACACTAAAACTTTAACCATTAGAAAAAGAATTTTAATACTAAATTACAATTTTTTGTTTATTTTGTAATTTTGAGACGCAAGTCTTATAAAAATTCAAATGAACCCCTTGAAAATTCTGGAATAGGGGTGAGAGGAATCCTCCCTTTCTCACCCTCCTGTCGTCAGGTGAAGTATTAACCAACGTTGTATTTTATGCTACATACCCAATGCATTTCCATCAGTCGAATGCCACACTGTGGCTGGAGTTCCGAATCTGTTATCTCTAAAACCAATGCCATTCGGATCGGATTCCATGATGCTGACGGCTTGATTGCCGTAAAATCCGGTCCCGTTGCCAGATGTCGTCAACACGGTACCAGAGAGCTTAATAAAAAAAAAAAAAAACAGAAACATGATTATGAGCGCGTTGTAAACGGGGGGGGGGTCTATCTTATTATTCGCATATAGTTATTACTACAGGCGGTCGTAGTGAATATTATGATGAGTAATCGGTCATTACCACTGGCGATCCGGGAGCTCCGTTCAACGGTGTCGAAGGTCCGGGAGACTGTTGCTGAGCGCCCGAATTCCCGGTTATCGATCGGTTGCCCTTGTTCCTGTACGCCTGTAACAATAAATTTAACGGAAAATTGCCAATGAGTAATTATTATGATATTATACTGCTGTGTACTACTGCAGTAGTAGTCACTGAACGTAAACAAGTCGAAATGCTGATAAAAAATATAAACATATTGTGTAAAGGCAGAAAAAAAATTAAGCAAAACCTCCGGTGTAAAAACGGTCATTTGGGTTTAATAATAGAAATATCACAGTGGTGGGCGTGCAAGGATGTTTTTTTGAATCGGCGCCAAGTACCAAACGACGAGGATTTCTAAGGAATCAAATGTGCAGTTGCGATTTATGGGGAGGACGGCAGTGCTGATGGTGGTGGTGGTTCTACGCCCCCCCCCCAACCGTTATTCGTCTCCTCGCCACGTCTATATACTTTACTACTCCTATAATAGTACACTACTACCACTAAAATAAACACTGCACACACTATTACAACACTCGTATAATATAATATTGTATGACTGCCACCGCGGGCACCGGTAAAATGCGCTCCAGGGACATTACACGACCTTCCGCAACCGTATTTTGGGATGCGCACTTGTTGTTTTCACAACATACCGCACACCGAGATGCATTTACACAAACACAAGTGGAGAGGGCGCGCGCATGCGCACGCAGAGACGAAAATCGCAGCCACGGGGGAAGGGGGGGCACACGACATCGACTTTGCGCACATTGTTTTCGCGGCTCAAAAGATCTTTTTTATTCGCCGTCTCGGTAAGGCAAGGAAGGTAATATGCAGCTGCGACGTGCGAACTTTATGAATGAAAACCCGCGTTGTCACACACACATCACTCTCCTCGTCACGCTCAACTTTAGACGCACAAAACAGCATTACCGCACTTTTAGTATGCGCGATAACGTCGGGGGGGGAGGGGTCACCGTAATCTGTATTACGATAGTAAATTTATTTTATCTTGGAATGCACCGGCGCGTTAAAAAAATAACGGATACCGTTGACGACGACGACGACGGTCACGCGCGTTTTGATTAAAATATTATGTACTTTGGATAATATTATTATTATCTTACGAAACTAAAACACGTATTATATGCGGGTCATTTTTGGATCATGATTAATATCGTTTACTAAACATTAAGCGTTAAGAGGACGTCACCGTCATACCAACGTAAAACATAATAAATTTCCATTAAGTAGAATAAATTTTGTGTTGTTAGCTTTAATTTTAGAGCAAAGTGACCTATTAAAAAATTAAAACTTGAAGATGAGAATACTACCTGTGTTTGCACCTCGGGTTTTTAAGATATTTTTATTTTCAAGCGAGTAATGAATGAGTAAAATTTAATAATCTTAACATGCTTAAAAATTAATGAACAGTAAATGAACAGTAAAAAAAAAAAAAAACCTAAGTAAAAACAAAAATAATATTCTTACCATTAGTTTTGATAATAGCTAAATTTACTCTAATATGAAGTTCTGGTGATTTTGTTGTTCGTGACTTTTGTTATGTTGTACGTTGGTAAGACGAAAACAACGAAAACAACACGTGCGAAAACAACACGTGCGGGGCATAACGATCTCTTCAATTATCATGTTCTGAACGTAAATCAAATGAAATATTTTCGGTAAAATGTCTACTGTCTAAGGGAGATATCACAATCAAATTTACGGTCATTGTGTAATTACGCTCAAAATATTTTATTAAAACATGATTTATCGTCGAGAATAAAAACTGAATTCTAGTACAATAATACATATTTTATTTTATTTAATACCGTTTTTAAAATAATAACGTCATAAAATAAATTTTTAAATCAAGTTTTAGTATCTACGATATTTGATGTGTAATGCAGGCATGTCAAATCCTAAATATCAAATGGACCAAAAAAGTTTGAATAGAGTTCGGTTGGGTCGCAAAAACTTAATGACCTCCCTTCTTTTTTTTGCTCTCTACTTTCAATTAATTGTTCATTCAGACTAAGATTATCGAGCCATAGAAGAAAGCGTCGAGGGCTGAATTTTTGATATCCTTTGTGTAGTGAATACCGTATTATAGAAGTTTAAATATGCTAAGTGATTATTGTATAATAGTGTATTCTATATTACGTATAAAGTGTTGTATATATTGCATATAAATAAATCACATAGTAGAAGTAAAAACAGTAGAATAAATGCAAAGAATTGCACGTCAATTATTTATCAGGCCACTTTATTCTGTATTCCTGTCCAAACATCTTTGGTACTATTATAATACATAATATATTTTGAATATATAATTAATAATTTTCACCTATATTAAAATGATTTGTCGTGATATTAAAAAACAAAAATGAAAATGAACATTTGACCTTCTACAATCGATCCGTGGCGGTTTAGTGGTTTCGATCAAAAATGTTAAATATTTTACACACGCATACAAAAATATAATAATATTATGAGTTATGATCGGCTTACGGGTACTTACGTTGCGATAGTTTATGAGTCCATTCTAAAGCAGACTAGTAATAACAAACATAATATTATCATACACGCACATTTCTTCAGTGCTGGATAGGGAAACATTAGTATTTTGTGTTTTTGAGTAAAGTGTGCGCCTGCGAGGCCATGACACGAAATTACCACGATACATCAATACATATTATAATGACAATAACGACTGCTCGCGCGTAGTCGCCTCTAAATAGCCGCTTATGTTTTGTATAATATTATTAAACACTATTATACGCAGAACGCAGAGAAATAAAAACAAAGTTCTATCGCAATTCATCAACTATATACACGCATAGTACTACTTTATATACAGTAAAAACTATTTTTAAATGAAAAATTTCATTCCATTACAGGTTTCCGTTTTATACAGGTTTAAATATATGAAAATATTCCTATGTATTAATATTTATGAAATTCGATATTAGAACCATTAAGAGGACGTTGTCTTCGTCTTACCGACATAGACATAGCAAATTCGCATTCAGCGGAATCAATTTTATACCACCAGGTTATGTATTAAGGTTATGTAAATTGACCCATTACCAAATTTAAAGGTAAGATCATTATATGTGTTTCTATAAGGTTTTCTTTTTTTTTTAAAAAAAGATATTTTAATTTTTAAGCGAGTTATAAATGCCTAAAATATAACAATTTTAAAATGCTTTAATTCACTTAAAATTGAAATATCGTAAAAAGCCCACATAGAAATACAGATATATTACATTTAAATTTGATAATAGGTCATAAAATCGGTTCTACTGAACGCGAATTCGTTATGTTGTAAGTTGGTAGTAAGACGGAGACTACATATATTTATTATGTTCGTAGCGTCTTCTTAAAAATTTCCGTTTTATTGAGAGTCTGTAATCAGACAGGTTTTACTACATATTATGTGCGTTCAATAATATTATATTATTACAGTTCCCCAAACTCCTCCTCGATGTAGACAATCGCCAGACATGCTTTTTGTTGTATACAAAACACAACGATTTGATACGTCTTGTCTTCAAGGTCTTACCTAAATTGCCTCTCCTCCGCCGGTTACACGACGACGGCCGGACACTGTGGTAATTATGAGGAGGTCCTACTTTACATATATTTTACATTTGCATTTTTTATTTCCAGAGATAAGTAAAACTCAGTAGTAATTAAGTATTGCGATAAATATTTGATTAATTAGTCATAGATAAAAAACTACAAAAGATATTATTGTAAATCCGTACACCCGTTTCCGTTAATAGATGATATAGCGAAGACGGAAGTGTATGTATATATTATACAATATTGTAAGTACATACAGTAGCAGATGGCCAGACAATAACAATGGCATAATAATAGTTTAAATCTATTATATTATATAATAATAAGTACATCGTCTCACCCGTGTTGACGAGTATCAATCAATATCGGTCGCAGTGGACAACACACTACGCTGCGGCGGCGGCGTCCGATAAGCGTTGATATAAATATAATAATTATCGGTGGGATCCAACACGCCGCATAGCCACTAGTTTCGTGTAAAAACCAGTAGTAGTAATGGTAGTAGTAGTAGTAGTATTAGTAGTATTTGTACAGTGTTATTGATAGTAGTAGTAGTAGTAGTAGTAGCACTTGTAGTATTGAAGCCAACGATAACAGAACGTCCCACCGATAACGTCATAATGCGTTATTAGTCGTCATAATGCGTTATTAGTCGTATATCACAATCGTTAATAATGTATATTATGAATTAAAATAACGTATACATGGCTTTTAAAATAGAAAATTATTATGTCACTGTGAGTATTGCGCGCGGCGGCGGCGGCGGCGGCGATAAATTAATAATTATTATATTTTAATAATTGGACGACCACGACGACGACGGTAATAATTACTAATTAGCATTATTCGATGTTATTATAATAATAATATATTATGTGTAATTTACGATCGATGATTTTCGGTTTACCGGACGACAGCCGAGAGGAGCGTACGAGACATGCACAGTCGATATCAGCGGAGGTCTGACTGTGTGGTATCAGGAAACGCGTTCCCCTCCGCTCCCCCCGCCGACCACATCGTTCGGCTACCGTTCCAGCCCTTCCAGTCGTCCGACACACGCATGCTCGACGCTTCCCGTTGTCGTCGAGGCCACCGATCGTCGCTCGGGAGCGAACCCCAGTGCGGCCGCAATAACGCGCCGTATAATATCGCGCGGTCCGTCCCGCGACTTTTCGGTTTTTCCGACGTGTGGTGCCCGACGCCCTGCGCCGCACGTTATTACCGTGTCTCACGGTATTATTGTACCGAGCAGCCGCTAGTTTATTGTATCAGTCGCTTGCACGGTAAAAACGCACTGCGGTAGTAAGTTGTAGTCGATGATTGTTGTTATTATTATTGTATACAACATTCACGGTTGGCGGCGGGTGGGGGCATAGGCGCGTGTGTAGGAGAACGGTCATCGTGGCCGCGTGCCGTACCTCTCCTACAACACGCTGTCGGATTGTTTATTATTACGACGACGTGCTTGCACGCGATTTGGGTCACGTACTCACGACGTATCTACTATTACCACGGTGTTTACAATAGCAGGGGTGGCCAAATTGTGGCTCGCGAGCCGCATGCGGCTCTTGTCGTGGTTGTATGTGTATTTCGTTTCCTTAAAACAACGATCGTCTTGTTTTATAATATTGCATTTTTTTGATTTTAAATAAATAAAATTTTTTAAAAACAAAACAGGATTTCTCCATTGTACAAAAATTAATACCTATTTATCATTTTTGAATTGATGTACTTTTTCATATACTACATTTTCGTGAGCTTAAGATCTGGGTTTTCATTGATGCGAGATTGGCTCGAAGTTATTCTTTGAGATAATGTTTAGTTAAATTTGAAAGATATTTAGATTTGACTATATTCACTGTCCAATAAAGTGATTCGCAAGAATAATTTGTCATTCCGAAAATTGATTTTAAATTCTGTGTACAGTTATTAATTTTCGGGTTCTTTAATATAGAGACATACTGACAAAAATACACAACAGAGCGTCAGTTCTACTTAAACTTTTCAAAACCACCACATCGTAATAATTCTAACAGTTCTTTCCGTGAAGTGCCTTAACTATTGATACAGGACATCCGTTTTCAAAATGACATTAACTAAAAATAGATTCAAAAGACATTTTTGGCTGCCGACAAAATTTTATTTATCCATGCGGCTCGTGAACATATTTATGTTGGCCACCCCTGGTCTATAATCGTGTGAGTGTGCGTGCGTTTTTGATTGTAAGCACGCGGCGCAGGTCCACAAAACAAAATATGAAAAATATTTTATTAAGTACCTACTAAAATAATTATAATATTATAATGCACATCAACCAATATCGCGCCGTTCGATCGAGTATACGTTCCATGCCATTTCCACGACCTAATATCACGCAATCCCCCCCCACCTTCGTGCCTGCTGAATCGTATTATTTTTTTTTTTTTTATATACAAAGGATCACAGAGACATTTCATAATTCACAAACAATTATATTATTTTTTTAATCGGCTTCCACCTCCTGTGACTTAACTCCTCCAAAAATGTATAATATTATAGTATGGTAAACGCGGTTATTGATTTCTATCTAATTGTTTAATGTTATCAAAAAATTAGTTATCAATAATTAGAATTACTTTTTGACTAACGATTAAGATAAAAAATTGAAGAAATGATTTTATAAAACGGTAAAACTTACTCCGCACCATAGATATAATTCGTTTTCCGGGTTGGGTATATTGAATTTTGAAAAACCAATTAATTATTTTATTTCTTTAATAAAACGATTCGGAGCAAAGTTTATACAAATTTTATGTTTGTATTGTGTTACATTAGTCACAATGCTTACCATACTACTATATGGTTACAATGATTACCATGACCGCAATGATTCTAACAATGGTGACAATAGACAACAATCGAAGGGACAAATGTCAACCCTTTGAAATAATGTGAATTTCAAAAAATGCAAAGTACCATCTAGAGTCGAATTCTGATTAAAAAAGTGGTTGATTGAAGGTTTTGGAATAAGTATTTTTCTATACGAAAAAATTTTAACAGAACGGGAAAACAGAATAAAAATCATTGTAAAATCATAAGCTCCTTTGTTTTTCTCAGAATTTAAAATTTAAATATCAATTTATTATTGAACTGTAAAAAGTCTATATTATTTATTAGACCAATAAGTTGGATCTCCGACCAACTATTGTTTTTTAAATATTTTGTTGGCTGTTATTTAAAAATATATACATTTATTTTATTCGTGATTTTTATATTCTTAAATTACTTTATTGAATATAATTCAATCAAATTTTTCTTGTTAATTTATTTTTAATATTTCAGCAAATTAAATAATTCATATTTATCTTTGAGAGGACAAGGGAAAGGGTGGAAAATTATATCGGGGCCTATGGTGGCACTTGTGTTTAATCCGACTCTGAATATTTGTGATCCATAATTTCAAAATCATTGTGTACATATTTTGATAATTAATATTACAATAGTTTATTACAGGGCATAATACTGTATTCAATTAGTGATGACTGATAGCCATTTCCATCGTTGTACACGTGATATAATATCTTCCACTGGATGTGGTATAATGTTTTAATGATAACGAATGATTTTAAAATGTTTTGTCCTTAAGAATCGAAGTAAAATATAATTATTCTAATGATATTTTGAAAATATGAAGAATACAAACAACGAGAGATTTTTGGTTTCATATTGAAAACAAGTTAAAAGTATCGAATTTGTCGATAAAATAACATTAACTTTATACATATGAATGATCATAGAAAACAGTAATTTAAAATTATGAGAATAATTATAAATATTATACTATAGTCCGCGCCACGAAAAGTGGTGGGTGGCCACAGTTACACCCCCAGACCTTACCCTGTCTGTAGAAAATTTGTTCTTATTTTATCGCGGAGATAATGTATTAATAATTAATTATAGCTACTAAGCTTATTTGTGTCGTATTATTTTTACTTTTACATAATAAATAAATAATAATAATTTGCATACAAGTACAGTGTTTAAAATAAAAATTTAATAATATTACAAAAAAAGAATCATTTCGGAAACAATTGGTAGAAGTTCATCGAAAAGTTTAATAAGCAATACCTACGTCAAAAATCTACTTGGAACGCCACTTTTCATGGTGCAGACTATATAGTTACGTTTCATTATGAGATTGTCAAACCACAATATCTACAACATTATTACATAAAGAATGACTCGATTAGATTAACAACTAATGTACAATCATTAAGTTAATTGCTTATACAAAAAGTAATTAAAATAATTCGATATATGTATTGTTTATTGACCTTGTTTTCGTTGGATACGAAATACTGAATTGAGTTGATATAATTTTTCGAAATGTATTGTTTTGTTAGTCAAATTTAATGAAAATAAAGTTGCTAATCAATTTGTATATCAGCTGGACTAAAATTAAAAATTTCAAGACAAATAAAAATAACTTGATAAGTTAGTGTCTAATTTTAAAATACCTTAGATTGTAGAATAAAATTTTGATATAAATTTGAATGCACAATATAGAAAAGTTTATGTCATAGTTGGTGGTTATCTCTCCCTGACACACACACACACACACATTACGTGCGCACACGTTTATATATACATATCCGTTTTATCGGAGACATGGACAAACAATAAACTGAATCCTCTCTGAATAACAGATACCTGAAAATTACTAACGAATTTTTTGTGGCCGAGCTAGAGTGTCCACTCTTCTAATATGGTTTCATTGTAATGTATGCATATAAATAAATAACAGTGACATTTTGGGCCCTCCTATTCAAAGGCCAGTAGAGTTTTCATTTGTTGGGCAAACATGACATGCGCTATCACTGCATACAATGTGAAATACAAGAATCACGTGAAATAACATCCTGTCGATAGAAACATTGTAGAAGTTGTTGAACATGATATTGTAGGTGAAAAAATAAACAAAATGTATAAAGTTCCGAAATGTATACAATTACCGGACGTACTGTTTATCGATACTCAAATTTGCTAATGAAAATGATCGTGTGAAATTCGACTCTTAAAATAATTTACAAATACTTTTTGGTCGAATGTTTTTTTTATGGGTTACGCGTAATATTTAGTTTGAGTTAAATGCAATTTCACTACTGAAATTCAAGTTACCAATAATAATTCGGTTTTCGCTTCAATCTCAATAAAAATTGGTCAGGGCCAGTAAACATCTTAGAAAAATACAAAATAAATTATTTCATCAACTAGAAGAGAATTTCTCAGGGGGGAAACTACACAAAATTTGACAAAAAAGACTTGAAAACCATAATTTTTTGATCCAAATTTTATGAAAATTTAAACGTAGGTAGATAATAATACAAGAAACATTTTGACGTAAGAAAATTTTTAAAATGTGAAAAAATTTTTTAGACATTTTTCTAATTTTTTTTTCTCATTTAACTTTTTTTCCTTTATATATTAGATAAAAAATAGTAAAGTAAAGTGAAGTATAAACAAGAAAGCTGGACATACTTTGCACCACGGATATTTTTCGCTGTTCGGGTCTTTTCATCTCTTGATAAGTGTGTTGAAAATGACGACTATTATTGTTCTTTACATTATTAACTTCTTTCGTTCAGAATCGTCTTATTGGAGAAATGATTTATCGTTTCTTTAAAATTCTACAAACCCACCAAAAGTATCTGATCCGAGGAGCGAAGAATATCCGTGATGCGAAGTGTGTCCGGCTTTCTGTTCTATACTTTTTTTTAAATACATTTTATAAAAATTTAAACCGAAAATGGATTTACTAGATTATGAAATAGGTTTTTGTCCCCTCCCCCAAGTTAAAAACCCTCAAACTAGAATAAGTTAAACATGTTTAGAAAACAATAAAAATTTAAATACATTTCCAACGATAGTGTACTAGTACTAAGGAGACTAATAGCGTTAATTTTCAGCGATAAAAAATAATGTAAATTTCATTATTGTTCTGTTCGTTACTCATTAGGTAACCGTCGAGTGTTACAATCGACATTTTTCACATCGCATTATAAATTAGAACGTATTTAATTGCATTTTGTTTTTATGTTTGTTGTCCGTAAGAAAAAAGTCAATGAAAAACCCGTTGTGTGATTTAATGCTGAGATGATATTTTAATTACTTCATTGTAAACTTTTGAATTCTAAGAGAATATTTCCACGATTTGTCACACGTGATACTTTATTTTTATGTTTAACTCATTCTTGGGAGCTGTTCGCCGCACCGCGCCCTTCATGAATGCAAAAAAGCGTAGTGACGCGTAGATTGGATTGCCTATATGGTACGAAAATACGGCTTTTACATATTGAATTGAAACAAAAAAAATCGATCGACCGTGTCGAGTTGCGGTGTGCCCAGTGTTGCCAATCGGATTTCTCAAAACAATCGATAAACTTTCTATAGGGGAGTATGTGTTTATTAAAAATTATAAATTTAATTTCATCATGCAGTTCTAGTGAGTGTTTATCGTGCAAAAACAAATCCGAATAATATTCCCCCAAAATATCACACGACTTATATTTTATTTTATTTTATTATTATTTTTTAAATATAACGCGCGTACATCACGGGTTTATTTAATTACGACGTCGTCGTACGAGTGATTAGTTTTCTTGGACGAGGGGTGAACTCGCCAACCGCCCTTATCAGACACCCCGACGCCGCCGCGAACGCGTTCATCATCTATAAAACACGTATAATTGAGTTCCGGTGCGTGTAATAATTACCACGTGCCGGGGGAACCGCGTGTGTTCAGGTGTAGTAGAGGGTGGGGCAATTAAATAAGAGGGTGCGCTGGGAATACACGTAGTATGGGCGCGCGTATTGGTCGTCCGAAGGGTAGCGACGACCCGAGAGCAAATTAATGGATAATAATAATAATGATAAAACGAAAATAACATGCGAAACCTGCAAGCCGCACGCGGTGGTCTATTCTTTGGCCGCCGATCGATTTGTGACACGCGATTCTTCGTCTCCTCGGCCAGCCACCCCCTCGCGGGCAACAGACGCTCGCCACGCTGCACAATGTAGTCGAACAATAAAATAGTACGTATGAACGGTGGTGCTGGGGAAGCTTGACACCACGGTAACCACGAGCCGCGGTCATTCGTGTTTGCAGTGTTGCTTTGGTCCACCGGTCAGTATACGAGTGTGTGTATGACGTCGTCGGTCGCCGCACTTCCGGTACGCGTACAATATACGTATTATAATACCTAGGCAGAGGTATTCGTAGTACGCAAGCACGTTTACGCAACTCCGGAAGATGCGTGTGTCGTGTTAATAATACTTGCCTACCTGTGCACCGCACCTGGTCGCGTGTAAAATCGCCACCAACACCACCCCTTTTCGCGCGAGTCGTTTTAACAACAACTGTCCTACCCCACGGCGCAGCGACGACGACCCGCGCGAGGGGCGGGTTTTTTCCGTCCCCGTTGAAAAACAACCACCACCACCACTACCACACGGTGGTGACGGCGACGACGACAACAAAGTGCCCTTTCAACACCCCCTCGTCGCCACCCTGTGGCGGTGGTTTAGCGGTGAAGGATTTCGCCTAATAACCCCGTTTGCGTTATACGGACGGGTACCCCCTCCCCCTCTTCGCGCCCCCACACACTACCCTGAACGGGCTGCTACCGAAAACTCGCGGGCTTTTGTGCAACACTGCAACCGTCGAGGCTTTAACCCTGAAACAGTCTCGCGGTGGCCTTGGCCCCGCCGACCTAGAAACCCGAACCGAGTTTGTTTACCTGCAAAACATTTGCCGCTGTCTGCTAGAAAAGAAAAAAAAAGACGACTACCGTGAAAAACCGTATCACAGACGAGGCAGACAAACAGTGCGGCGAATGGAGAAACGTAACACACAAGTCAAAATACAAAAAAATGAGAAATTTCCGAAATTTTCAAAATGCCGTGAAAATTTCAAGTCCCTAGCTGCATTATTTTAGAAGTTATGTCTCAAAAAGTAATTTTCAATTTTACGGAAATTCCGGTGATTGCGTATTTCGCCGTTTTTTGGCAATTTTTCGACAGTTTTTCCCCGTTTTTGGAAAAAGTATTGAGAAACTGGAAAAATGACCTCTCTAAAGTACCATCTGGGTACGATTCCGGTTCTATAGAGATACTGCTCGAAACTTTCGGACAAGTATTTCTAAACGAAAAAGTGTATTCAGAAAGAGAAAAAAAATAATAAATAAAAATAAACATCACTTCGTTCAGAATCTAAAATAAGTTTAGTCTATTAATATAGATACACACGGGAACAGCTTCCAGTACTCGCGACAGAGATTTTCGCTAAAAAGCCGCTAAAATATACGTCCCAAAGCGCGTTTGCGCGTCAAGTTTGAGCCGATGTACGCAGAAAATTTGTTTTTATATTCGGACGTTTTTACGTAAATGTTTATTATGGCCGTTTTCGACAAATCACGTGGGTTATAATATATTAATAAATACTACCGGAGACCGAGCCGTTTTAAATCTGCCTCGGGTAACGTTGAAAACTCATTAATTTTTTCCCCCCCTAAGAAAAACGCCGCGTTTCGAGTGCAGCTTGCGCGTTTCCGATTCACACAACTTTACCAGACGACGACGCTCGTCTTGTAGTTACCGATCGGTTCGCTAGAGGCCAGTACGCCATATAACGACTGATGAAAACGCGATATGCTGCCCGTGAAGTCGTCACTATAATGTCACGCTTGATTTTGTTTGGCTCTTTGTATAATTTTGTTTTTGTTCAAACGAATAAAGATGTTGCTAAAGCTTTTGCTTTTTAGTCTACTCGACTGTAAAACCGATAACCGATATGTTGTAAAAAAGTAGAGATTACCTATATTTTGTGTTTATTTTAACCCTTTAAGGTGATGTAAACGATAAAGAAAATAATAGCAAAAATAAAAATAAAACAAAACAAAAGTAAAAACATACCGCTCGACTTCCTTTTCCACGCCCTCTTCGATTTTCCCCTCGAGGATAGGATTCATTGGTCAGGTATAGGAGGTGCTGAAACAATAATATAGTTCATAAATTTAAAATGAATGAAAACAATAATAAACAACAAAAATTAAACAAAAATTAAAAATAAATAAAAACTAAAACGAAAACGTAAATTACAAATGGCGATACGTAGACCAAGCATGAAATCGGTAAAAAAATAATCAATACGATCACAATTCATACTAATAAAAATAATAATATCCTGCATAACACATTGGGTAAACTTTTATACACTATAATCTATATAGTAGAGAATCGACATTTATTTAATCGGACCCTAATCATCGTCGTGTAACACCCGAGTGGCAGTAAATATTACGAATTAGGTGCATCGACGCGAGAGGAGGGATGATTTAAATATGTGTTTAAACGTTGTACACCTTACTTCCCTTTAAAGGATCAGTGTTATTATCCTGTGTGGAACTAGTGTTGAACAACATCACACATACAAATTATTTCATGTAAAACACCAATAATTATAATAAAATGTAATAATGTGTACTGTTACACTACTACAAGTAATGTAAACAGTTAAAGTTTTCTTTACACGGTACATTTTAATTTTAATTATATTATTATAAAAATTAATTTTAGGCTTAATTAATAAATACGTTATTGATTTTAGTGTGTATATTATGTGCATTATATACTGTTAAAGGATTATACAGTTTATATTAGATTCAGAGGAATTTTTCGAAATTAAAATTTTTTTTCCTAAATTTCGGTATACTATCCAAAATTTAACAAAAACGCCATTAAATCTTTCAATTTTTTTATCCAAAAAATTTTATGAAAATTTGAATATATAATATATAATATAGACAAATATATGAAAAATATTTTGGCCAAAGACGTTTTATAATATGTAAATTTCTCTTTGTTATTTTATTTATTACTTTTTTTTCATCGTTCTTCCTGCTCTCAATTTTTGAGCTTATTCACAGTTTTGAGTAGGACACCTTAAATTTTTGTTTGAAATTTTAATGTTTAAACTAAGGCTTCGCTCATAATTGTTTTATTGAAGAAATGCTTCATCCATGGTGTAAAGTATATTTGGCTTTTTTTATTGAGTGTGTGGTCTGCGAAGTTGCTGAGAAACGAAAAGTAGCCCTCGGCCCGAAAAGGTTGAAGACCCCTGCACTAGCGCGTCTTTTTTTCACCAGGGGTTCGCAAACACTACACTTCTCCACTGGCGTTGGCGACAAACCGCCGGAGTGTTTCTCTACATAATATTACGCCCTACAGTACAGTTGTCGTCGTTGGGGTGCGCGAAAGTGCGCGTACGCACGCACTATACGCAAGTGTACAAATTCTAATTTTGGACCATTTTTCACGTGTCCTAGCTGCCGTATGTGTATATAGACAGCGTCTACCGTACTGTGGTAAGGTCATCGTGCGTATACCATCACATATGTCAGTCTAAATCGCATTATACGTGCCTGTGAGTGTGTGTGTGTGTGTGTGTGTGTGTATATTATGTGTACATGTATAATATAGGTATACACAATTATTATATATGACGTCCAGTATAGGTATACATAAACATTATACATACAATATAATATATATATACACACACACACACACACACACACACACATTTATGTATATGCGTGTATGTATAGTATATATTGACATCTGGCACCCATCTGCCGCGCGATAATATAATTATTTTACAAGAGTATGACTAAACAAAACGACATAGGCCGCCTCTCGGTCGGAGGCGTAGGAGTAGGAGGAGGAGAAAAAAAAATTATTCATTATTCGCACACGGATCACGGTCGATTTCCGTTTTTTATATCCCTTCGGGATAACGCGAAGAGAATCGAACAACGATGGCGTCAGTGAACAATTGTTTGAATCATAAGTTAACACCAGTGACCGAAATCATAAAAAAAACGATTTTAACATATGTGACAAAAAACGAAAATTTTTGAAAATACTTTAATTTTAATCTTAATCCTACTGGAATCCTTAAAATTTATTTTTTAGAAACCGAAAACTCGTGTACTTTAGTCAGTATTTTCCATTTCATTAAGATTTTGAAAAATTTATCGTTTTAGGTTATGAGTGAAACAAAAATCTAGTACCTAATTATACTATAATTTGTATTTTTTCATTTTTCTGTAAACACTCGTTCTACTCAATTGCTTAAATCAATACGTTGTATCACAGCTTTTCAGTACAAAATTTTGTTCGTGAAGTACTTTAAAGGGGTCAAGTTTCAAAATTCTCAATACTTTTGCTGACCATAAGAAAAAACTACCAAAAAGTTAATGCTGTAAATGGTGTAAATGTGTTGTAAATTATGTTGAAAACTAGATTTTCATAAAATCGATTTTAGTAATGGAGTCGTAACTTCAAAACTAATTGTAGTAACTAGTACTATTTAATTTATAACAGCTATAAATTTCAAAACTCGAAAAAGTTGATAATTTTCACTAATAATGAAATGAAAATGAATTTTGTCATTAAATTATTAAACAAACTCAGTATAAAACTTACAATAATTTTTGTTGTCAGTAATTAATTAAAATTCAGCATTTATTTTTTTTTTATTAAAAAAATATACCCATGGCGCGAAGTATCTTGGTCAAGTTAGACCTAAGACTTCAGTTTCATGAACATATTTCATAATGATTCTTCCGGATTCTTCCAATAAGATAGAAATTAATCTTAGACTATCTCTTATAAGGTGATTATATCTTTTATTGCATACAATGCAATTTTTTTAATTTGAATTTTGTAAAGTTTATTACAATTTTCCTTACATTTTAGATTCTGAGTAGAGTGAAGGTATTTTCATGATGTTTGTTTTTTTTTTATGTGTACCCGCCGTTTTTGTATATCGCGCGCGACCGAGAAATTACATTTGAGCGGAGTCGCGCGATGGCAACCCAACTTACACGTGAGGCGTAATCAAAATAGCGATTTGCTACGGCATTTTTGAACGAACCTTTATTTTGAAACCCATAACGATTGGCTCGCGTTTAATATGGATAAAACAAACCGAACAAACTTTATTGTTATTATTTTTTCCAAATCGGAAATTTACAGTGAACGCAAAATCCATATAATATATTAAATCTGATACAACATACAAATCATGTTTGCTAAGGGTTTATCGGCGTTGACAAACTGTTTTTTTTTTTTTTTTTCATTAAAATATTTTTCCAATACTACTGCAGTCATTACAACTTGGTGTGTCATATTAATAATTATGATGTCCGTGTACAACTCGTATCCAATATACGTCATACTGTGTGCGTAACATGGTTTTATCCAAATCATCAACTAATAATAATAATAGTAATAATTTATTTTGGCCATAATACAATTAATAATTAATACATTTTACATTTACAATTTTTTTTGGTCCTGTTCACCACTGAGGAAAACCTCTTATTGGTGATACATGAGAAACTAATCTGAACTCCTAGATGTTAAATTATCTAATAATTAATAGTAAAATAATATAGTAGAGAAAAAAAAAAAGACAAAATACAAAAAAAGTACAATAATATTCTACGATGTCTCTTTAATTTTATATGGGTACGTATTATTTGTTCTGTACAATTTAGAATTTTGAAATATTCGTAATTTGATATACAATCAATCCATGTTTACTTTTTAAATATAATTCGTAGGTACGACATTACGTAAAGATGTTTCGTTATTATGTAATGAGACCATTTTTTTAAAACTTTCCGACGAAAACGCATTAGTTGGCACAGCTGTACGCTAACTGTCGATCGATATTATTATTTCGATTCATCAGCGGCGCAACCAAGGGGGGTGTTTTGGGTGTCTGCAGGACACCCTCCTTAAATCATTTTTATGGAAATTTCATTCAACGAGCATTAAAAAAAAAAAAAAAATCCTTTTAACTATACTATTTTATAACCTCTACTAGTTCAGAAATAAACTTGATACATGCTTTAAAAATGCATATTGTTGAATAAGCGAAGCTACGTTTTATTTATATACAAATAACGTTATAATAATGTTAACTCGTAGAAAAGGCAGTTAGATTTTGCCACACGAAATTTCTAACTAATGAATTCTAGTAAAGTGTCCATTAACGACGTCGATTGTAGTTTTATATATGTATTTAAATAATTATAGTAGAAATTTATAGGTGGACCTTAAAAAAATCCTGGTTGCGCCGCCACTGCGATTCATAGTACGCGGCGTGCCCCCATGTTGTGTAGTTGGTATATATAATATACAGTAGTGATTGCAGTGATCGGAACACGAGGCTTGTTGGATTTGACGAAAAGCAGCGGCGGCGGCAAGAGTTTATAATATTCGAGCGTGAAACGAAGAGTACGAAATATAATAGAGGGGGGGGCGATCAAGTAAGAAAAAAAAATGTATAAAATACATGACGTTCCGAGTCGTCGTCGTCGTCGTGACTCACTCGCCCCAGCCCCACCCTTTCCCTCCTCCGACCACGTAGTTTGGTGGTGGCGGCGGCGGCGGTACTTTCGACGAGCGTCGTGACTCGGATTGCAATCGACAATATCACGACGACGCGACGGGAAAAAAGCACCACCTAGCCCTCCTCACCACCACCACACGAGAGGGTGTGCGCCGTGGTGTGTATGCACACGCAGCATCCCCTCGCGGCGCGTGCAAGTGTGCGTACGACAGGAGAGAAGACGACGACGCAGAAATTACGCGTCTCGTGCCGCCCACGCCCATACACGGTTTACGGGGAAAATATTGTGCAGGAATCCCCCAGAGGCGATCATCTTCACGGTTAAACGGATTTTTATTCGTTTTCGCCGAGTATAAATGATATATACGTTAACAAATACGTATATAATACGATTAATAAAATCGGAAAATGTCATTATCCGCGAGAAAACAAATTAATTTTATATTTTAAAAAACGATTGTTGTGAAATCGAACCTGAACTATTATAAATATTATTCATGTCATATGGTTATGAATTTATAATATGTAGACTGTAGGTACCACTGTTATTAATCGTTCAAACGCTGCAATCAGGGACGGATATAGACGCCATGAACGGGAGGGGCAATTTTAAATAAAAATAATAATAAAAATAGGTGATATAAAATAAATTTTGGGTGTTGGGTGTAATTCTCATTCAGAGCCAAACTACTTCAACAACTGTAAAAAAAAAAAAAAAAAAAATGAGAACTAATTATCTCG
>JAIPRM010002894.1:0-28334 GCA_025469315.1 Stegophylla sp. TES_Ste_2020
AAAGCTGATGTGATTATGTGAATTTAGACCAATGGTTACATAAAGGGTGCTACTGCTACCATCCCGTTGTGGAAATATGTGGTATTGAAGAGAACGTATTACTGAAGGGAACGTTGATGGGGGGGGGCCGTGTTATTACAATTATATAATTATCATAAAAAAGCATTGAAACTTTTGGATTTACATTTAGAAAGAGGTCTGTGCGCATAATTGCCGAAAATAGTACGTAAGTAGGAAATATACTTTTGAAATATGTCTATAAATTTATGTGTTACATATATAGTCCAAAATATTGTATTATGATTTGTTTGTTTTGTATAACATTTGTTGTTTTGTGGACAAAAGTTAAATACACATTTAAAAAGTATACGGTTAGTTAATTTTATACCTAATTAAATTGTTATTCGGTACATATTATTATTATTTTTTAATCTCAGACAATGCTGGAAATATCAGAGTAATTATGATACCACGTGTTGCGTACACTGAACTTTGAACATAATAATAATTATTATTATATTTATCGGTCGCCCTGATGATCGCTCGCCGGCATAACTCGTTCACAGTGTTTCTTAATACGTTATTGTATAACAAACGCAAAATACACATCGCGTGCACACACACACACACACATATACAGGATATACTAGTTTGTTATGTATGGTTTTTATGTCGTTAAATGTAAAAGGAGTTAACTGGAAATATCTTATTTATCATTAATTAAAATAAAAGAAAAAGAGGTTAACAACTAATTTTATCTCGTTTCAAAAAAATAAAATTACATTAACTTATCCTTTGTGTAAATTAAAATTAAACTTATGGTTAAAAGGGAATAACTCATCTTATTTCCAATACACAAAATATTTATTTTATCTCATAATATAATACTCGTTGTCATAAAATTACATATTATAATGATAATACGTATGAGATAACCCGTGATGCCCATTTTTAAAGAACTGAAATTTGAATTTTATAGTGAAATAATCTCGTTTTCCACCAAAATCGACTTAACCCCATTTACCCGGAGAAGCCGACGATATTGTTTTATTATTATTTATCGCATAATACAACGTGTACGTGTATGTAATATTCATAATTTTCGGTCTGTTGGCAAATCCTCAACTATTTCCCGTTTAGACGTACGAGCAAAATGATTACGATAAGCATTTCTAGTAATGCGCCACTAGGAATACCTATTCCCAAGAGATATTCCTTCAAAAAAATTTAATAAATTAAACGATTATAACTGTATCAGTAATATGAGTTTAAGACAGTAGTTAATAAAGAAACCGTATTATAGTTAGTGGACCAGCTACTTTATTTCGCACCTACTCTGCTTTGTTAAACGTAGTAATAATTATAAATGTTTTTTCTTTTTTTTTGTTATTTAAATTAATTAAAATCTTTACACTCACGATGAGTATACACTTAAATTAGTTTTACATCAAATAAATATTAATTTTTTTTTTTTTTTTTAATTACCCAAATGATATTTTTGGTAAAAATATATTTGTCATTCGGATCAGTCACAGTTATAAATTGAATTAAACATTGAAACATAATATTTTGAATAATAATATTCCCGATAAATTCCCCATCTCAGGAATATTCCTGGAAATATTCCCAGGGAATTCCACGTAAATAAATTCCCGGGAATTCGAATATCACTAAGCACTACGCTACATTATTATTATGTCATCGTACTAGCGCAGACGAGCGCGTTCTCTCAGACGATATTTTATCACTTTTGTGATGTTCAATTGCTTTAATTTCGAATCTCCCAGGAATCGTTGGATTTTTTTTTATAAATCCTATGCGCACAATATACAAACGATGAAAATTTTAGTTCAAAAGTAGAACCGGAACATTTACGTAAAACAAAATGTGATAAATTTTCCGATCAATATTAAAATTTTTTCAAAAAAAAACTATTTGGTTAAAATGGTAATTAAGAAAAGAATTTCATCAAGAGTATACCTCCCGAGGAGCGAAGAATAATCGTGGTGTGCGAAGAATGTTCCAGTTTTTTGTTTTCATTTGGTTTTAAAAAGAAAATACTTATTAATGTAGAAAATAATTAGTTTAATAAGAAATAAGATATTAGTAAATGAAATAACTAAAAAAAGAAAAAAGTAAAGAAAGTACCTTGGCGGATGTGTTGCATTTTGAAGAAACATTTTTGTAATTTTGTACAAAAAAGTGTTTTCAAAAAGAAAAAAAAATAATAAAAAAAGTGTACATCATTTTAAAATCATAAGCTTCTTCGCTCCTCTTAGAATCTTAAACTAGAAATAAATATCTTAGTTTTACATTAGCTTTTTATTCCAATAAAACTTAAAAATAAATAAAATCGTGGCCCCAGAGGGAGAGGTGTACCCCTGAAATACACCTTGAGAAATGTATCAGTAAATTTAGGTGAATAAAACCATGTATTCTTGACGAAAAAAGACTTAATTAGTATTAAAGGTACTTTCTCATAAGTAATATTTTCAATATTTTTACGGGTAGGTACAATATGCGCAAAAAGAGAAAAAAAATAAGATATTTAAATTAAGGGTTTAAAACATTTCTTACATATTATCTACTATTTTGGCACCTATCATTTTAGTAATCCACCGATTAATTACAAATTAATAATATGTATCCAATTAAAATTTTAATGGAAATAAAGTAAAAAATAATAATAGCGATGTATAATATTACCTTACATTTATAAGGTAATTTTAATTTACGCATGTAATTAACTGTAATTAAATATGTTTGTAGTGATTGATAACAATACAGTTATGACCATCGAAAATGTATAATAAATGTGTTTCATTTAGATATCAATGTACCATAATCAATTACAATTTATTAATTGGGGGGTCACCTAACATTTTTAGTATTAAAAGAAATCAAAATCTATGAAAAAAATTGGTGGTACATGTTCTTATTCAAAAATACATCCTTGATTACATCCATGTTACAATTAAAACCTGATTTGTACAACAATTGGCACAATTCAAAATCGTATTTATAGATTTGCAAATGAATAAAGATCCAATTCGATTGTTTTATATTCATAATGTGGATATTTTTTAAAGTTTAAACCAAACTGATTTAAGATTTTATGATCTACTCGTGCGATGGTTTCAGGGTGGAGATGACGTGTAAACGAAAAATGTTTAGCCGGTGGTCGATACGAACGTCGTCGTTAAGATTATGCACTTAGATGCCGAGGTTTAGCCGTCGACGGTCGATGAAGAGAGAAAATTTTCCACTCGAAAGCTCCTAAATATACATTGCAATTTATTTCGGAGAATCGTCTCGAGGAATAATCCGTGGAAGTATCACGACTACTGAATCTTAACCATTTCAGTCATTGATTTATTAAACGCATTTTTCTGCGCTCTAATTTTGTTTTTCAGAGTAGGACACCTGTGTCGAATTCAAGCTTAAAAAAAAAAAAAAAAAAAAACGACGCGTGATGCAGCCTGAGTCCTATAAAATACTGTTCTATGAAAGTGGTGGATACACCGCATCGAATGATAATGTGACCTGATCGAAAACAACAATTATTCAAATTAAAAGCAAATATACAATAGTAATATATTAGACCATTGACATAAGTTCGTATTTTCACTACAGGAAGATTTTTGGTTTTCCGTACATCCGGCTGAAGTACATAATATGACAGAACTGCAAGTTTGATGTCAACTACCCGAAAAACGATTCGAGAAAAAATGTTATGTGTCATTTGCAGTTGATCGCAGTCCATAAGAACAGGTAATAATTGCTGTTATCATTCGTTGCTAATGTTGATATGACACTTTAAAATAATATTACCGATTGAAACAATAATGAACTATTATTCTTAAATTTTAAACGTTGTAAATTTCAACACACTATTATATAAATTTAAAATTACGGTTTAATAAAATGATGTGAATGTATATTCAGTACGATATACAACAATTTGTTGTACATCGTGTATTTTCAAATTAAGTGGTATAAATGAAATGCAATTACTATTTTAATATAGATACATAGCTGAATCGATAAACGAATTTAATAACATCCGTGTGTCGTCGTTTGTAAATAGAAATAAGATGAAATGTAGTAAAATATATCGTCAATATAATTAGCTGGACAATTTTGAATTTTTGGTAGGATTTCAATAATTATATTAGTGAATACAGATACGAGTAGGTAGATGAAATAATTGGTACTTAATCTAAGTATAAAAATAATACCAATGTTCATTTATACACATTGGAACATAATTAACAGTATGAACAAATATAGAATTATTTATGTCGTAGTCGTAAAAGAAGTCGGGGACGTACAACGACACACGAATATAAAAATATTATATGAAACAAAAAGTGAAAATATTACAACGAAACAAAACACGACGTTAAAACGAAACGCTATTAAGGTCGTTGTGGGCCAATAGGTCACGTTATTTGGACATTTTTGACGTGGCTGCGGCTAAGTTCGATGATTGCGAAAATGAGTTTTCACACTCTGTGTGCAAGGACGCACTCGCACTAAGGTGATTTGCCCCGAAGGGAGTCTTTAGACCGTGACGATTATTATATTATTTCGTTACAAGCTCATACATTATACGCGTACAATATTATACTTTAACGATTTAAGGGCGTGTATATACATAAATAATATAATATACGAGTTCATACAAATCTAATAATAATAATATAATATACACACGTATACAAAACAACGATCGGTGAGTGGCGACGAGAAGGAAGCCGTTCGACTATTTCGGCAGCGCAGTGTGTTCGTCGTCGTGGTTTTCGTGTGAGTTATTTTTTTTTCCTTTCCAACCACGTTAATAAAGTCATTATCGTCGTCGCGAGGTCTTTAATGGCCGAATCGTGTCCGTCGCGTATTTTGTCCGTGTTGTGTGTCGCGGCCACAGTCGTCAAAACCTTTTCCCTAGCTCTCTCTCTCTCTCTCTCTCTCTCTCTCTCTCTCTCTCGTTCGCTCGCTCACACAAAACCATTTCGTCCCAAGTATTTATAAATACGTATTATGACGTATAGTATATAGATATTCGAAAATTTACTACACAAGGTGCCGTGTAAAAAAAAAAATAAAATAAAATAAAGTCGTATATACACGGTCCTTGATGTAAGTGATACGGAAGAACCACAGAACCCATATCAAAGTTTATAATCTTCGGTCGTAGACCAATGTGTAGGTATTAGGGTCGATGAATGCATTACATTTGTAATTATTACATAATTAGGGGCTCCCATTGGCACCGTCTATAAATTTTGTATTACTAAATTATTCAAGTTAAAATTGTTTAATATCTCGAAACAAAAAAATTTACCATTTCTGACAAGATTTAATTCCTATTCCAAAAACGTGAAAATAATTTTATGGTAAATATAGATGTCTGGGAATATCTCGTTTTTTTACACTTTTCTTACGATTAAAATTTAAATTCTCGATATTATGACACGAGAACAAAAACAAACTTACTCACATTAATTTTCTAATGGATGTCGAAAAATTTCAAAAATCTTTATTGACTTTTTTTTATATTAGATGTTTTTTACACGAAAAATAATGATATTATTTTCAATCAAAATCTAGAATTTTCATTCATCACTATAACTGAAATGACTGATAACACAAAAACAGTATATTTATTTTCGCTATTACCTATTTCATAATAATTTAATATTTTAAGGGTTGAAAATGGTATATACACGCTTACGCATGTATAGACTACCTTATATTAACATATTTGTTAAAATCTGTTTTTGAACATTTTGAATTACAAGACATACAAATGACAAAAACAAATTCGATCATTTTCCTAAATAATTGAATTGATATAGATTACTTTATAATAATATTATTAAATATACTTAACAAGAAACTCACAGTAATTAATTAAAAGATTCACTATAATTATCATTTTGTTGAAAATATGTTGTATCATTTCGTTTAAAGTTCAACAGGTCCACCGTGAGTATCTCATATGAGATGAATAATGATTGTATTAAATAAGTCTGGATTTTTATGATTTATATATGGATAAGTTGTAATGGATATAATTTATAGCCACATTTTGTGCAGGTGGTAGGGCTGGAAAAAATGGGTCCTGGGGTTCTGGGTTCCGAAATTTTGGAGGTCCCGCACTAAAATAACTAAAAATTTAATAATATTTTAATCTATATAACTTAATAATTAGGAAAATTAAAAAAAAAAAAAAAAAACAGGTAAAATCTTGTAGTTAATTGTAAATTATTATAGGTATAGCATAGACAGCATACAGAAAACTTACTATTTGCGAGTAATTTTTATAAATGTAAATTCGTACACTAAATCGTACTTTATTCTTTGCGTTTTATAAATTCATATTTTTATTTTTATATGTTAATCTACGATTCATATACTATCATGGTGGTTTTCTATCGTAAATTTAATAATCCTTGAAGCTCTTTCAATGTTAAAACAATGTCATGGCTCGTTTCCAAATTTGTCAATTATAAATATTAGAATTACTGTATCATCCAAAAGTGTAGAAAGGATTTTTTCAAAATTAAAAATTATGAAAATTTATCTTAGGAGTACTCTATTATAATGAAATTACTAATTACTAATTTAACTCAGTACTTTACTTGTCAAACAAGAAATGTCATATTCATTAGATTTCAATCAGCTTTTTGATATTTCCGCTATAACTAGAGCCAGAAAAAAATAAGTATTTTAATACTTATTTATAAGAAGTATTAAAATTTAATTATTTAAGTAGGTATAAAAATTAAATAATAATATTTTTTTTTCTGTTCTCAGTTAATGGTAGGGTATCAACTGGTTGAGTACAATATAATATTTATGTAACATTAATAAACTTTATAATTTTTAAATAAAATTTCTCTATTTAAACTTAGAATTGTTATATTGAAGAAATGATTTATCGTTTCTATAAAATACATATACCTACAAGACTATCTTAACCTAGGAGTGGAGTACGTCCTTTTTTATACATTTTTCGATAGGTTTTCCTTACCTTTTTAGAAAGTAATGGGATATTGGGAAAAATGATCTCCTTAAAGTAATCAACTGGGTGTGATTCCCGCCCTAAAGAGATACTTTTTGAGACTTTTGGACAAGTATTTCTATATGATAACGTGTACACGTAAAAAAAAAAAAGTAATAAATATAATTTTAAAAACACTATAACTTTTTTGCCCCCCTCAGAAACTAAAATCTATGTAATCGTAAAATTTCCAATCTATTACACGAAAGATTCGTGAAACTAGCTGAATGAAAATTTCACATCATCGTCGGAATAATATATTAAATTAAATGGATTAATGAATTAATGTTATTAGTTTTTAATCGTGTAAAAGTTTGTTAATTTTGGAAATATATTTTTCAGCTAACAAAAAGATTTAATTAATTAATTAAAAAATGTTTTAAGAGCAATTTTTAAAATCGAAACTGAGAAACTATGTTGTTTGACGTCAATGTTTTTTCACGACGAAAACTTTCATCGGTAATTTATTTGATTAATAGTATTTTCATTTTTTTTCTTTTTGAATTCTGTGTAAAACGACGTTATTACACCAATGCACTCTATTATGTAGTACAATGATTATCTACTTTTCCCAACGATTTTCATGATTGTAACACTCGTTATTCTCGCGGTCACTATGCAATAAAATAAAATAGTGTTTCTAACTGTTTATAGGAGAAAATGAGGAGATCAAAAATGATACTGAAACAGCTTCAATTCAGAGCCCACCCGGCAGCTATACAATACTGATATTATATTAATTGAAATATGAATTAATGACGTCGTTATATATATATTTTTTTTTTTTCATTTAAACTTCACTGCAGTGCATAATGTATATTGCAATATACACGGTCACCGTTTGTCAAACGTCATCGTCAAAACGTAGCAATGTAATATTAAATGTGGGAAATATCATAAAACATGCACTTTCAATTCTTAGAAATAATAGGATTTTGTTTCAGACTGTAGAATTTTGTATGGGAACATACGTATATAGTATATACTTAAGTAATATAATTTATTTATTTTTGACAGTGAGGTACTAAACAAAATGTGATTGAACATGGAATAAAAAAATAATAAAACACAATGGTGAATAGGAACATAGAGACTCGTTAAGCCTATGAGAAACGAGTTGCCGTTAGGTTTAGAATATTTATGTAAAATTATTTTTTTAAATAATGCAGTACATCTACCCATAACATATTTTATTGACGAAGACGCAATTGTATTTGGAGATTGAGCCTCAGAAAAAACTTGACTTAGAGATTGACATTGACTTATTTTTTATAATTCACGACCTATGATTCAATAACTGTATTATAATTGAGGTCCACAAAACAATGTACCGTCGATTGTTGTAGGTCACTATGATGGAGTTATTTCTTTTATTTTATTTTTATTTTTTTATTTTTATTAGTTTATGCCCGCGAGGGCAAAAGTACAGAAATATTAACTAAAAACTAGCAAAAACTAATAAATTATTTAAAAAACTAATAAATTATTATACATTTTACACAATATAATTATAATTAATTTACAGCACGGATTCTTAATAAGTTGATATTATCAAGAAAAAAAAAAAAAATCAAAATTGCTTAGTTCATTACAGGATCTAAGCATACGACGAAGAGGATTATTGTTTTGCTTTCGTCATAATTTGTTGCATATAATTATTATTTATTTATTAGAAAATGTTACCGCAATGCCGTGTTACAAGAAAAGATAATATCAAAAATAGATTTTAAACGGCACTTTTTTTTCGGTCACAGGTCCGTGGTAAACTCATTACCTCAGTGAATTCTTAGTATTTATAATAATTAATAGTGATTACATCAATTAAACCGGGCATTTGGGTCGGGGAAACTCGTTGGAAAATGATAAAAATCTAAAGCGAAAAATGGCGGCGTCAAATCTGTTGTCAATCTAGAATTTTCCAAATGTTTAGGAAAAGTAATTGTTTTTTCATCCAGTGTATACTACTGTATGTTTATAATATAAGTATCGTTTAACTTCATACGATAATATGGCACCCGCTCAATCGCCGATCAAATCAAAAACAACCCTTGATTTGTTTTGAAAAATCATCCCTAAAGGTTAATCGAAAATTTCAAAAGCAACGGTTGATAGTATATTTTCGTTTTCGGACCCTCGAGTTACTATTGTTTTCGGACATGAATTGAATCGTTTATTTCATGTGCCCCCCAAACGCCAAAAATAAAATTTTGCATGTGCAAATGTCCTCACTTCCTTAGTAAGTTATATTTATTACACTAATATCTGAAAGAGTAAGTAGTCAAGTATTTTTGGTAATTTTTGGGAGTTTTAAAAAATCGTTTCAAATCCGTGACACAGTTTTTATTGATTATCTCAAAAAGTGAAAAAGTGGATTTAGGGGGTTTCCGAAATAAGCGATCAAATTGCGTACCCATCTAATCCATAATAATATAGGACATCAGGTCAATTCCGAGGTCGTGTTTAATCGTCACAGTCGTCACACTGTACCACGTCTCAACCTTGTTACACATAATAATAATAATAATAATATAACATTAGGTATCTCTGTGATCTACTCCGTCGTCCGATTATTATGTATCGTCATTTTTTCAAGCCCGTGCAACAATATATAATATGATGCATTATACAACAATCGACCCATCCGAGATTGTTCACTGTGGAAATCGTTACCGAAAATTATATAAATTTTATTATGATTGTTAATACTGTGCTCGTGGTTTAATGGTTTACCGAATATTTCAGTCACGATTTACATCAGCTCTAAACTGTAAACTGTTTACACCTGTTGTACGGGCGATTATGAACACATAACATCATAATAAATAATATTATGTATGCGTATGTGTACAATAAATAATAAAATTATACTTATATACCTATAGAATGAACAGTATCGATCGTGGACTAATGTGGCGTGAGGTCGCGCGTTCGAAAACGAATTAAAAATGTAAAAAGAAAAAAAAAAACACCGTAGTACAATGTTGGTATGCGCGGTTAGGAGATACGGTCGTCTGACAGTTGTTAATCTCTGTGTAATAATTATAATGGTATGTACCATATTATAATAATATGTACGTGTGTATTATTTTACACGCTCAGAGAATTGAACAAGAAACGTTCGGTGTAATGACGCGCGTTTATAATCACATCGTCACCTTCGACCAATAATTATTACATTATTATTACGGACTCTGCATGTATCCGAGAGTAGCCGAAACACTAAGCTCGCGCGGAAATACATTATTATTATTATTATTATTATTATTATTATACCTATTGTAACACTGTTATTCGCGTTCAGCCTCCCCCCCGAGGCGTGAATGTGCTCTTTCGCGTTCGTTTCGGGCCTCGTTTTCACACGTTTTGCAATCGTCTATTAATATTATTGTTATTATTATTATTATTATTATTATTATTATCTACTTCGACGAAATGCCGCAGTGCACGCGGAAGCCGAACGATTAGTTTTCACGCCTGTATAATTGTAGGTTTTAGCATCAATAGATGTTTGTTTTTTTGAAAGTCCGCTACGGTCGCGAAATATATGACTGACTTACGTAGCCGTATTAGTGATGAGTGATTATACGTAGCAGCAAAAATGTCCCATAAAGAAGTAATTATTAATTAAATATAGAAACTTATTGTATAATGGCGTATAAAAATAAAATAAAAAATCAATGTATAGTAGTTGTAAAAATATAAAAAGAAATAAATTAAAACTTAGCGTAGAGTGCTATAAAAATTTCAAAAACGACCTGTTTTGATTTTAAAAATCATAGTCAATGAATAAAAAAAGATTTAAATAAGAAATGCAGTGTACGAATTGAAAAAACATCATTTACATAGAAAACGTAATAAAAGAGATTGTTTAAGAGAGTGTACACAGATGAATTAAAAAGCGAATTCTTTATGTGTGTTTTTTATTATTATCTAAAATATTGTATTGATAAATTATGTTATTTTTAAAATCTGTTTGAACATTTAAGATGTTGTTAAAATTATTTTTCTTTATTTCGTTGTGTATAAATAACTTTTCTAATAAAGAATGTTGTTTTGGGTTATAATTAATAATTATTAATTATTAGCTCATGTTATGATATTTCGTATTGAACCGATTATATTGTATTTTTGTATTATTTCGGTTTGAAAGTTTCTGTTTCGAATGAACTATCCGAATAACAGTTGTATATCTACCGTCAAATATTCCATGGATTTTGAGAGAGATCACCGTTTTGGTGCTGTGTAAGACCAGATTACATAACAGCAGAAAAAAAAAAAACAATATTACCATGGTTTGATATACTTGAAACGAAGAGATCGAGAATTCGTATCGTCCGTATCGGACGTAAAGTGTCTCGTCATTCACGCGTTACCGCAAGACCACGACGACGATTGTGCGACAGAACTCGCAGACGAGGTGACGCGCGATGTGGCCCGACCTGCAATATTAAAAGCCTGGTTTGAGATAGTATTACTTTTAAAGAGACCAGACCAGTGTAATGTTATTAGGGGCGGCCGTTTTGTTACCGCGCAGTAATTCTATGCAGCATAATAACGACAATAATCACATGCGAGTGTGTGCTAGCAGTGTGTAGGCAGTGTTGGACGTCAATCAAATAGTCATTAACGGTCGTAATGCGGACGAACACGATACGTGTGTGTGTGTAGTAGTAGTAGTAGTAGTAGTAGTAGTAGTAGTAGGTGTGTGTGTGTGTGTGTGTGTGTAGTAGGTGTATGTGTATGCCAACTCCGGACATGATTACGACATGGCGTGCGTTGCGTGTGCGGTGCACCGGGGGAGCGCGATGGTGTGTAGATAGAGTGTATTTTTTACACGTTTCCCAGAGACGACGTACGATAATATTATTATTATTATTATTATATAGGTGTACGATGTAATAATAATAATAATAATAATAATAATATATTAAACGAGACACGTCGTCGCACACACGTCACTATATAGTATTATGTTTTCCGCTCCGAAAAAACTAATTTCCGGAAAACCGACAGCGACCGCGCGGAGAGAGGACGTGAAGAGGAATAGGGGTGCGAAAACGCGTGCAGTGGTCTATTTGGTCGATCGATGGATCCGGCAATCCGACGGGATGTTGCCTGTACGATCCGAATGCGGTTGTCGCATGTAGGGATAACGATTTTCCGACTCTTAAGTATCGACCAGATAATAATCGGTTTTAGAACTTCCACGATCACCACAGTGCCCTTGGAATATACAGTTTTGTGCTCCTCAGCGAAACCCTTGCTCTAAATCAACCCCAATTTTCAACTATTGACTCCTACGATAAACATGTGTTATGACTTTCTAATATCTGTGTTTCGTGCAGAGGCGTATTTTCCAATTAACAGATTAGGTAGCTGCTTAGGGTGGCAAAATACTTGTGGCAGAAATTTTCAAAATGTTATTGCGCCATATTTTACTATAGAAAATTCTTTATTTTATATTTCCGAAATGTGATAGTAATTTTCTCTATCAAGCTCGTAATTTATTGTAAATTTTCGTAAATAATTATACCTACTTTACTATAATTCATGAAACTGATGTAACTTATCATAATTATTTATAATCTCCAACTCACAAGGCGAAATGGTTTTATTTTATAGAAAACAATTATTGATATGATTGAGCGTCAACTTTACGAATAATTGTGTGACCCTATACCGACTCCGACAGTGTAATTTTACTTGTGTTATCCCAAAATTACATTGAAAACAGGCTGTATACGTGGTTGAACCCCTTTTCGGCCAAAATATTCATTTTCTTTTCGACCATTATATATCTTTCCGTTTTCACCCATAGTCCCTTTTCGGTCAGTACATTTTTCGATAAAATCAACTATAGGCAATTTTAGGAACTACTAATAATTATTGTTCACCGTATCACACGTAAATTGTTATGGGAGTGATATTAGGTATATTATTTTTATTTACTTATATGTATAAAGAACAAAAACGACTATAACTATAACGATTGTTTTAGTACAGTCTAGGGAAGTTGCGCAGTTCATTCTCAAATAATTAATTATATTTAAAACCGAATCGAGTAGATTTTTGGCCGAAAAGGGTGATGCTAGAATACGTGAAGATGGGGTAGGAACGGGGGACTGCAAGCGCCGATTGCTATTTTTTTAAGATAGGAAACTTAGTATGACAAGAATTGACAATATTTCGACAAGAATAAAACTGACCGATTTAGAAACTTATGGTTTTTGATAATTATTTGTTATAGAAAATTTCGAGTTAAAGATCTTTATTCGTGACAAATTGTTGTGATTTCTGTTTTTGCACAAAATTTGAGATTCTGCAAGGTAATGGGTGAATAACTTGGAGTATAGATTACAAAAAAAATCAAAAAGAAATCACGAGTATGCAGGTCAATTATTTAGAAACTAGAGTCATATGATGAGAGAGGGAAGGGATCGAAAATAAACCAGACTTGACGCGGGACAACGGCCGCGTGTCTACAGATTGTACACAAAACGTACCCGTCGTGCTATGTCATAACCTTTATTACATGATTATATTGATTGCCTCGACCGTGTAATTATACTGCTTGTAGTAATTATTATTATTATTATTGTCGTTGTGTATTGTCGAACGAAATAAGTAATAATAATAATAATTATAATAATTAATATACGCTCGACTCGAGTAGCCGAAAAGTGTTCTTTCACGAGACTATAATATTCGCGTAATAAATCACCGGTTGTCCGCGTGCTCGAAATAATATTAATATTATATTACTGTATTATCGCTGTCGGTATATACTGGTTGTGTGCGAAATTGATAAGAATAAGTAACTTGCGTCCGAACGTAATATTACTTCTCTGTTCTCAAACTCGCTCACATAACGTCTGTGCCTTCCCCTCACATTCAACGCTACGGTGCACGATTAAGGGGAGGGGGTTGTGAGAAAAACTGCAATACGCGTCGCGTACCCCCACGGTAAGACTTACGGAGCTCGAATTGCGCTAACGACCGACCCAACAGTCATAATATTATTGTGTACGAGAGGCGGGTTAATCGCACGACTTTTTGCAAGTCTCGTTAACCGCAAACGACGTCGACGCCACTCGCATACTTGCCGTCCCGACCACCTGCTCGCGTCGCCTACACCAGCATTTTTTTCGTTTTTTTTTTTTTAATCATATCTCCCCTCTCCCCCCTCAATTATATCACAAAGATTTTTGACGACCTTTTATTAATGATAATTTTAAAAAGCCAGACATATTTCGCACCACGGGTATTCTTCGCTACTCGAATGTGACTTGGTGGTTGTGTTCAATTTAAAGAAAATCAATAAAATCATTCATTCAATAAAACGATTCGGAACAGAGCACTTAAAAATTATATTTTTAATTATTATTACAACAATTTCATATTCTTTACATCTCACTATTAAATGAGAACAGCAAGCAATTTTTAAATAATATACTGCACATACTTCGCACCATGAGTATTCTTCGCTCGTCGGGTGTGTTAAATTTTAAAGAAACGATAAATCATTTCTTCAGTTAAAAACCATTCTGAGCGGAGCATCAATTAATAATACAATAATTATAATTATCAGTTTAGTTAAATTCAACAAAAGTTATTTAATTAGTGTTGGGTACTCGATAATTGTGTTTGTGCGTTGAATAATAAAAGTCTTAATGTCTTTATTAAAAAATAAAAAAAAAAAAAAAACAATAATAATCTATTTTTATAAATTAAAATCATTAACTTTCCATTAATTGGAATAATTATGATATTTTTATAGGATAATAATTAGGGTTTGATTATTTTTTCAAACGTCGAGTTATAAGCCAACACTTCTAATTAATAAAAGAATAATCCATATTATATATTTTATTCGTGTAAATGATCAATTTTGTTTATTATTATATTAAAAAATTACGAAATAAAGAGGAAAATAAATTTGCCAATAATTGGATTAACCGCCATATTTATTTTTCCCAGCCCAGTATAAAAAATGTATTATTATTTCGAAAACTATTTTAACAAACGTGATATTATCAGACAGATTTTGTGCGTTTCCTCGAGTAACCTAACCTAACCTACACGATGTGTTAAAGGTGAAGTAAATACTACGTGATTAGTACAAATCCCGTGGCCAGGCAGCACTGCCGCCACGTCATGACTCGAGCCGTGGAAACTAGTCACCAGGACAAGCGGCAGTGAATATAAAAAGTTACGATCAAATATTTATTACTTACATGTTCATAGTATATATAGTATATTATAATAAATATGCATTGTATATAGTATAGTGCTTTCTTTCTATCTCAGTCGGCCGCCGCCTCGCGAACGGGTTAACGTGGCAATAACGCCTTATTAATCATCGTGTTGTCCAACGGTCATTTTGTTTTATGTGTCCGTCGAAGTGCAAGACGACAGCCACGAGTACAATAAATAATGACTTCGCGAGCTAAAACGGAAAATAAACAAGACTCGAAGGTTTTTCCAATTGCGAAACGTCATAAGAGACAATGGAATCGTGACTACACTCGTTTAAAATTCGAAAAACTTAATTAACGTCAGTTAGATGACGAATCAGGTTAACATTATTCCAATGGAATGTGCTGATTTAATTTTGATCAATTATATTATTATTCGAATCATGAAATATCTGCCGCGTATAGTATATTAGGTACTTTTCCGGTATCGTACTCTAACGACGGACAACGACTTTTGGGTACACCCTTGCATTTACCCCGCCGGCGTAGGTTAGTTTACCGGGTGTTTGGTCGAATCCGCTTCGCTCAGCAAATAAAAGATAGGGGTATTTCTCGGCTTGCTGTGCAACGTGGGGACATTTCAATGAGTATTTACATTAATAATGTAAAAATATAATACAGCAAGTCGATTATCAAGCCGAAATACTCCCACGTTGCACAGCAAGCCGAGAGAGACATTTTTGATTTGCGGAGCGAAGTGTAGTCGACCAAACACCTGGTAAGTCGTTGAGACTATAGTCTTATATAGGCGTATGTGTAAGAAACAACAAATCCAAGTACGACGTGGACTTTCTGCCATTGCCCGTATCTGAAACTTGTTTTGCGTTTTTTTATCCCAAAATTTCCTCATATTGCACGGCAAGTGGAGGGATATTTTTGATTTGCGGAGCGGTCGACAAGCGGAGTCGTCTATAACGACCATGTAAAGACTGTGACAATTTCAAAGTCATATCAACAACGGAACTATAATCCAAGTGTGCACCATTTGAATTACAAGTATGAATCTTAAAATACGATAGTGTACAAAATTGATTTTGGTCATCGATAGTAAACTAATTCTTGTTACAACACGACTTTGGTAATGCGAAGTTCCGACCGATGTGTTTGATAACATCGACTGAAATGATTCTAGGTATTTACAATTTGAAAATCACTTAATTCCTACTTAAAGTAGATAAAATCGTTTTAATTACATGTACATATCATTTGCGTAAGTCGCATCAGTCGCATTTTATTCGGCGGTCGACCGGTTGACCCCGGGTATATACCATGTGTCATACTCAAAACGTTTACATCCTTCGAACTCGTGTGTACTCATATTACAAGCAACACGGAGTCTTTTATCTCGCCAGCGAACCCGTCGTTACCATTGTGTGTAAATGACATTGATTGTAAATTATGCGGGTATCATATTACACACACATCACGGCTTCCTTTGGGATGACTTTACAGTGTGTAAATTATGATTAAAGCCCGGTTTTAGTCCGACAGGGGCTGAAAAAATGTGGGAAGAAGTTCGTAATAAAAATAATTTTTTGTCTTCACCCCTCACGGTACTGAACTCGTAAACAGAACAATCTCCTGTGCGTAGTCAACTTACTACGAATCTTGTCACGTGTTGGGGTCACGACCAAATCGCAATCGCGACGAAATATCGAAGTCACAGTGACGAGGGACGGTGGTGGCGTGCTTTGCACTACTCGGCGAACCACCGCGTTGCCACAAAGCGACGACGTTGAGTACGCGGACACGGGAAAACCATTATAAATTTAACGAGCTCGCATATCGCGGAGTCCCGAGGTCTCTCTAATTTGTATAAATGTGGACACACGGTCCCGAGATACGCAATAATATTATTATACGAGTGTGTATAGACGTGTCATATATTATATTATATATGTGTGTGTGTATACCTGGTATGTTTATGTATATATTAGATATTTTATATATTGGGACCGGTCCAAAATCCAATTAGTGCAACAGAAACGGGCGAGCGCGCGTTGAATAATTGACTGCCTTCACTCACGAATATATTATAATATAATATTATGTGTATGTACGAATGTGTGGTTGTGTCTACTGGCCCAAACACTGTCACTGCCGCGTTCCAGGCGCGAGCACCGGACGTGGCGGCGGCGGCGGCCTCGGACGAAGTATCTTTTATTATATTACTTTTTTTTTTTTTTTTTCATTTTTTCCTCCCTACCCCCACAAGTGTACTTACAAACCGCGTCTGTGCCGAGTTTATCCGAAGGCACAAAACCTATCCGCAACGATTGGTCGTCGATCGTCGAGATATAATATTGTTACATAAATGTATGTAACGCGTGAGTATAATATAACGCACTTAAGTGCATACGTGTCTATACGTATATATATATATATTGTGCATACACGAGCGTAGGTTAAGTTCCGCCCGCAGCGTTATATTATTATTATTATTATAGTCGGTGTAGCCGTATGATCGATGTCCGTGCCACGAGAATCGTTCGCAATACCGATATCGATATTTCATCGGAGACGATCGAAATAATAAATAAATAAATAAATACAGACACACACACGCATATTCCTCCTTAGGCTATATGCATTATATTTTGCAAGACACATAGTACATTGTAACGATACTAATATATAAAATATGAGTTTTATAATCGTCGCGTGTTATGCACGATAACGTAATGTTATATACCTTGTATATATGTATATTTAAAGCACAACTACACTATTATACACAAACCAAAGATAATATGATTAGAAATTCAACGCTGACCATGATCTTAACACGTATTTTTAATTGGTAATTTATAAAAACTCGCGAAACCAACAACTTTATGATGTATAGGTTTTTTTCAAGTATTACAATGACTAATGTAGATAACAATGTTAATTATTTTCAAATAAATATTATAATAATTATATAGTCTTCAAAAATTATAAGACAGTCGTATACACTTTTTCGGTTTCGACCCTATACTTGCTTTTGAGAAACAAAAATTCCACGAATCAACCGGTTTCAATTAAATTTATTCAAGAGCTCGTTAAATCATTTTACTTTTTAATCTTTAATCCTCAAAATCTACGAATTAACCGGTTTCAGATCGGATTTCAAATCAAATAGTAAAGTACACCGTAAAACAATTAATTAAGCCAATAAACCTTAGTTAAAAAAAAAAACACATAAAATTCTAGTGTCACTCAACTCGTTGAGCACACGCATGTTTTAGAGATTTTGGAACATCCCCGACCTAGGTATAACGGTTGCCTTATAATTCATAAAATAAATAAATATAATTTAAAATAGTGCTCTAAAATTAACTTTGGTCCCTATATCAGAAAAATTGCACTTGTGTTCATAACGAGTGGAGAAAAAACACTAATAATATCTCAAACTTAGTATTTACATACGTGTTATAAAAGAATTAGTTATTATTTCTGTTGAATTCGAGTAAATATTTAGTGTTCTATTTATTTGTACTTTTCAGGACAGAATAATCATAACTATAGTCGGTTTATAAAGTACAACGACACATTTATGAATAATAACAAAACACAGGCCTTCAAATTCAACATCAACACACAATATGCAACTCACGCTTATTGTCAACTGCTTTGTATAATTATAAGGCATTTAAATTAATGCGAGCGCTTGTTTAGAATATTGTCATCTATGTTAGTACATCATATGATAACATTATGAATTCTTAATTAACCCGATGATTACAGTAAACCAATACAGGGTGCTATTTATTTTACATTAAAATTATGAAAATTTAAATATTTTACATTATTACATCATTGCGGTTAAGATGATCGCATAATAGGTTTCTATACTTCGACACTGTATAATGTTTAATAATTTTTATAATATATTATAATGATACCTATACAAAAAGTTGTATTATGCTCATATGACGTTAAAACAAAATATTCAAGCTATGAACTAAAGTTTTTGTACAAGTAAATTACAATAGCTATCACGTTATATTTTGGACACATTGTTTTATTTATATACAGTGTGACGCTATATAACACTAGTCATACGAGTAGTTATCGACTTGTAAGTTGTAGGTGATTTGTTTTAAGTATATATTGATGCAGTGATGAAAAATTACATCAATTTTTTCACCGTGAACCATAATTATTTACATTGGAATATGGTATAAGACAGTAATTTTTATAACACTAGACAAATCATAGATTACTGCTATGTACATATTATTATAATATCCATGTGAATTATTTGTGTATTTAATGACTGGTGTAATTATTATTTTTCAGCCACACGGAATCAAATAAGCAATACAATCAAAGATGAAATCTGCAGAAAAGATCGCGAATGATTAGCAGCGAGACCTGCATACCTTCTTAGTCATGGGCCTGGTTGCTGTTCAACTCAACATTTCCGACGCCAACATTGAAACAATACAATAATATTCTATGTTATCGTTAATATAATATGTATATATTCATGTTAATAATTATAAAAATTAATTGTATTATTGTTATAAGTTTAAAATAATATTAGAAAAATAATGAGTATTATATTCATAGTCTTAAAAATCAAAAATATTTGATTTTCAAATTTATATTCATATATATATATATATATATAATATATATACTACTTAGCCATTTGTAAATTTATTATTAAGTAAATTTGTCTGTCTTTAAACTTAAAGATTATAAAATAATATTATATCTGTATATATTGTGTACGTAAGTTCTTACGATATTTAAATTGTTAAGCAAAATATGAGTGTGTAAAATTTAACAGTTTTAAAATACTCGTTATTCACTTGAAAATTTAAATATCGTGAAAAACTGAATTACAGAACCAGTTAGTGTTCTTACTTTTAAGTCAAATAATAGATAAATTTACCCTAATATTCAAGCGAATGGTATAAAATTGATTCTTCTAAACTCGAATTTACTAGGTAATGTAGGCATAGTTTATTGTTTTACGTTGGTAATACAGAAACAACCTCACTTTCGGGCATGACGTCCTCTTAATTATTTAATTTTATCCCTCAACATAGATCATGTCAACGATAAAATTATATTAATCACATAGGTATTAGTTGTTTTACACATGAGCGCCCATTGGTGAGGGAAGGCAGGGGAGTGATATATTTCTTCCTAAGAAAATTTTAAAAACCATGATAAATGAGTTTTTTTAGAGAACGTCGGATAATTTAAATAAGATACCAATATGAAAATATTACCTGATTAGAAAATAAAATATCTACCATTTTGTGTACTTAAAAAAATACATTTATTGTGTTGTCCCTATCAAAGAGTATATTATGAATAAAGGATATTTCGTATTTGTATAAATATTCTTAGTTATTCAAGTAATATAATTTTAAAGCAAAAGTCACTTTTAATCTTTTTAATTACACGATTCTTTTAATGAATCAATGCAATTAATATAAAATTTAATCTCTACTTACTTACTATACTTAGGGGGAGAAGGGACATTACGTCTATGTAATGTCCCCTCTCATACACCCCTGTACACCGACATCTTGTAGTAGGCAGTGGTATATCCCAAGCTAGATTTTAGAAGGGAGAGGGAAAGCTTGCACAACTTTTTACTTTAATACTTTCCCATGCTCGCTCGATTTAGGATGAATCCCCCCCCACGAGTATATATTCCTTTACATAGGATTGTTTAATTTAATAAATAATTTATACAATTTTAACTTGTTAATTTTATAAAAACTTAAAATATCAAAACGCAAATCTACATTATATTTATAAATAAAACCACTGATATGATAAAACTAGAAGGCGCACATTCGAATTTAATAATAAATTGAACTGCAGGTATTATAACAGCAGTATTACACTGTTATACTTATACCATAAAGTATTTATTATTTCAATATTGCATAATATATTAAAAATATCTTCATTTTAAATCACTGTTCATGTAATTTATGGCTTCTTATTCATGGAAAAAACGATTTAAAAAAAAAAAAAAAAAACTCCAAAGGACTAGCAAATAGTTGCAATCTTTAGTAGTCGGGAGGGGAGGAAAATCTTCCCTTTCGTTCCCCCCGGCCAAAACCCACCACTAGAAGTAGGACTTCTCATAACATCCGTATAAATACGATTCTGTCGTGCAAGCCAGGGGCGTGTTTAAGGGATTGCTAGGTAGGGCTAAGCCTCTCCAAAGAGTAGTTTTAGCCTGCCCCCTCCAATCGCGATAATTAAATGCTTTATTCGTATAGACGTAATAGGATCATTAATTACGAATTATATGCTTAGGTTTCAATTCAGTTCGCCCTCCCCCCCCCCCAGAAGAACAATCCTAAATACGCCCCCGGTGCACGCTTACACGGATACTCGTGTAGTAGATTTTATTGGAGTACCTGTGGTTGGGGAAGCAGGGTCGTGCTCGTAGGTCGCTGCAAGCGGGCGCAACGGCCACGACGACGAGTCCGGGCGGTGGGTTCAAGGGTTAAACCCCGAGTTAATGGTGTTTTAAACGAGTCTCTTAAAAACCCATTAAACGGTCGGCGGGAAAAACTCGTTCGAATCCCCGCGGCCAGTCCGAGTGAACACACAACGACCGCCAGTAGTGTATATTGTACGCAGTGCGCCGCCGGGGAGGAGCCGGTGTCGCCGCGGTCCGCTGCCATTGGCGGCCGTCTTAGCGGCCGTGAGACCGTCCGGTCGCCGCTGACCGCTACAACAAGTTGTAACGACGACGGACGGTAAGGGGAGCCGCGGTCGGAGTCGGGGACCGGACGGAGGGGAAGAGGCGCGCGGTATTAACCTAACCGCGCGGCGCACTGCTGCAGGTATACCACGGTACACGAGTGAATGATGCTTGGTCGTCTCCTCCCACGCCTGGCACGGCCTCGAGACTCTCTCGAGTCGATGGTTGTCGTCGACCACGCGCACGTTTTGAAAACCGGATGACTTTGAACCGATCGTGGTTTTAACGGTTACGGTTTTGAAAATCCGTAAATCGGCCGCGGACAAATGCCATATGTGGATCTCGAGAAACCGAGTTTTTTCTTCAAAATTTTCAAAAAATGTTTATATATGAATATTATATTCATTAGTCTTTAGACATAAGTTCATGCAATAAAATCTACTATAAAATCACTTATATTAAGTATGACCGTCAGTTTGAAATCACGCCAAAACACCTGATGTTATTCAAACTAACGCATGTATTTTACGTTCATACCAAAGACTACCACTGCCTTTTTATTTAGTCTCCCGAAAATACTTTTTGTACTACCGTAAACTCCGTTTACGGTTTGTGTCCATAAATTTTCAATGGTTCGCGTATGTGAGTGGGATGTATTTATTATCGAAACGACACTGTGATTTACAATATTATAATATGTGACAACAACCCAAAATTTTCTCAATTATTCGGTTTCAATAAATTTTCAGAATCCTCTTTGTATGCATATACATATATTATTTAGTGAAAATATGCGAGTTGAGATATAATGGTGAACAAGGGGTCACATTCTCGAAACCCAAACATTCTAGAGGTTGATTCAAACTTCAAATAATATGAACATTAATAAAGAACACGTGTATGCCGAAAAATTATAGAGTACACAAGATGATGGACATATTTTATGCTTACGTGAAAAAAAAACATAATTTAATTGTTTTAAAACTATAAAAAATTAACTGAATCTGACTATAGTAAAATATCTATGCGTATTTCTTCTACCTGAAATTGTGCATCTCCACACCATTTTAGTTATGGTAAAGAACATTTTAAAAGATTTCTTCTATAAAACATTTTGACATAAAATATATCATTCATACATGTAAATAATTTAAAAGAATGTATATATATTTTTTTTATATCAGTACTTATTTCGCTTAAATGAATTAATTAAAGTGAAACAAATTAAAATTACTTAAATAAACCAGTCTTTTAAAATACAAGTGCAAAAACAATGTGTTTTAATTACAATATTATTTTAAACCAACATTCCATGTTCACGATTTCATTGGATAACATGCCCTTCAAATTCGTTTTGAAAAATATCATAAATTTAATATTTTAACGTCAAAACAAAAAGTACAAAAATCATAACAATAATTATAATTAGTAACTGTCAGGCTAGAATCATTATAACTCAATAATATATAATATGTGCTGCCAAAATTGAGGTCACTGATTCGTGTACATAGTGCATAGTTAAAAAATTGTATGTGCACTTATGTTTAAAGAAGATAAATATAGGGTAACGTCACATACTCGTTAAATTAATTTATGATGGTTTCAAAAATGTTTTCACTATCATTGTATTTTAGCATGATTATGAGCACTAGATACAGCGTTCATTTAAAAATTAACACATTCAACAAATTCTCAATGAAATTATTTTACTTTTTGAAACAAATCATAAATATTTTATTTTGGCCTCCACCAAAAAATAGAAAAAATCTACACTATATAAATAACCAACTGTATCTTTGATGATTTCAAATTCTGAGAGGAGTGAAGAAGCTATAGTATTTTTACAATGATGATTATTTTTTCATTTTCTTTTTTCTTTATTTTCTGTATACACGTGTTTTAGTACAGAAACACTTGTCCAAAAGATTCGACCAGCAAATTTTTGAACCACATTCGCCTCTAGATGGCACTTTTGAGTGGTCATTTGTCAAAATTCTCAATAGTTTTCTCAAAATTTGACAAAAAAAACTCGGCTCTCTGCAGACACGCCTAAGAGTCAACTGTGTGTCGCTACTATACCAAAACTGTAAACATATTTTCCTGCAGCCAATACACGCGTGGTGGCGGTCGTGGTGGTTGAATGAACTGAGCGGGGAAAATGCAGTTTTCGCTTTGGGGTTTCCTCCATTTCTCTCTATCTCTCTCTTTCTCTTTTTCTCTTGATATTCTCCTTCTTGTTTTCATCATTTTGCGTTTCTGGCACGGTGCACAAGCACGAGCGCTTTCGATACACATGTATAAAATATAATCACGTACGCGCACGGCCGCCGACCGATTTGTAAACGTCTCAGCCCGGAGCCGGCATAAATCAAACGCGCGAAAAAAAGTCACCGAAGCTGCCCGAGGTACTATGCTCCTGCGGCTGTTGTCACACTGCCAGCTCTGCTCGTTCTATTCGACAATAATTATTATTATATTGTAGTCCGCTGTCGCTGTTGTAATCATGGCCGTCGTCGTGTTGTTGTTTAGCTGTTTTCTGAGCATAAGTCATGATCGATGCATAACAGTGCAGTGTAAGCTTTATCCTGATTGACAATTTTAAAAGTTACATGAGAGCAAATTAACCGTTTTGATTTTTTTTTTTTTTGGGGGGGGGAATGCCAGATGATATTCAAACGTCTTTTGGAAATCAAGGTTTTTCTGGTCAAATAAAATTGCTATAACGAGCAAACAGAATAATCCGAATAGAAAGTATAAAAAAAAAAATTCTTGCCAAAATAAGGTTATCTTTTTATACGTGCCTGCAGTGTACGAGTAAGGATATAGCCGGTATTGGTGTGGAAATAAAATTAATCTGTGTACACACCCACTAGGTTTTACGAACCGTCCGTATGTCAAGAAAGTAATGATAATGAAAAAAAAAAATACAAAACTTAGTTTTCACTTCAAACTATCGCAAAAGGACCGACCACCGAAAATATCAATCAAAACCTTCACGTTGTTACTGCAACTATTGTTACGGCCTGAGCGAGCCTATGGGATATTTCGGGTGCCGACCACATAACGAAAACATAACGAATTATGGTTAATAACATATTATTATTATCTTACATTGCAATTTTCAAAACACTTTTCACGTAGATAAATATTATAAAAAATGAGGTTACCATTAATATTATTACTGGTTTTCAAAATCATTTGAGCAACAAAACGTATACTGATTATATTAACTGTGATCGGACATAAACCTCTGATTTCAGTCTATCTCAAAGAAATTTTTAACACACCATTATATTATAATAATTGTATCATTTTCACATTCAATTTTTAGAACCTAACATTTCAACCATAAATTTTTATGGCAATAACTTGACGTTTGGACTTAAAACCAATCTAAATACGAGTGTCAATACATAACCACTTCAGAAAACACATAATCTCTATGTGAATTTTGATGGAACGAAAACGATTTTATTTGAGACTATGAAATTTACATTGAACAGACATAAACCGCAGGCAGCAATTAGCTCAAAAAGATATAGCATTCCAAATAAGTTCATAGAGCAATTGATGAAAACGAAAATATTTTTTATGGTCAATGCAAGATAATATAATTTATGTAGATTAATTTGTATTGATATTTTCATTTATTTTTATTTTTTTTCAATCTGACGCAATAGTTATTTTATACAGCACTTCGGTGAGAATACATTTTAGATTCTGAACAAAATTAAAAAAGCTAGAGTTTTTACAATGATGTTTATTTTTTATTTTTTTCTGTATACACTTTTTCATATGTATTTACTTGTGAAAAAGTCTCAATCAGCAACTTTTTGAAACCACATTTGCCTCTAGTCGGTACATTAGACAGGTTATTTTTTGAATTTCTCAATTCTTCAATTTCTTTTTTAGAAAAACTACCCAAATTTTGATAAAAAAAAAGACTCGGAAACCATTCAGAATCGTATAAATAAGGAAATGATTTGTCGTTTGTTTAAAATTCTACACACCTTCCAAGAGTATCTGACCCGAAGAGTGAAGAATATCCGTGTGGCGAAGTATGTCCGGATTTTTTTTGTTTTTAATTTAAAATTTAAATATAAATTTAATATACACGGTATACGATGCTGGGCTGTACTTTATACAACCGTGTATTGTCTACAGTGGTAAATTTTTATTATATTGCTTATACTCTTATACCTAATAAATTTTTATTATCATGTTCGAAAATATCCCTAGAAAAAAATCTGCCACTGATTGTGATTACTGGAAATTGTAATAATAGGATGAGCGATCGATTCTGGTGGATAATGTTGACACAAATTAAAAAATGCTCAGTGTTTAGAGTCCGCGTCAAACGTGAATCGTCTATATTTGCCTGTTGCAATACAAGGTTACAGTTTGTCTTTTAATGTCTGGCAAAAATCAATCGTCCTACCATACAAGTTATAAATAATAATAATAAAGTAACTGGTAATTACACCGGATCAAAATACGTCTTAACTGTTTTCATTTATTTTAATTGTCACATTCATTATTACTTGTTTTTGAAAACGAATGGTCGTGATAATATATTTTTTTTGGTTTGATTGATTGCATTCGTCTGTTCGAGGTCAAATTATTTGCCAATCATACTAAAACGCTATAGGTGTGTACAATTTTAAAAACCGTTTTTTGGTTACTGCGTGGAAACCAAAAGTATAAATTTGAATTCATTTCCAACCACACCAATTATTACAGTATTATGTTAATTCGTATTAACACTGTTTTGTTTTCAAATACTGCCTACGATATTTCAATCGCATGCGTTTCATTACTATATTGATAACTATTAATTTCCAAAATGCCAGACTACATTATGCCCTAACACGCGCCTACGATTTGACACGTTAGTTGAAATAACATAAAAATGCAATTCCGGTTGCTAGTTTAAACCACATTCCTGTTGACCCACTGTATTATTATGCATATAGATTAGGTGTTATATTAAACTGGTTAATTATTTTCAATATATATATATATATATAATAATGTTTTCTAGTTCTCTATTTGAAAATGTATTGAGTTGCATTTATGTTTTTTTTTTTTTTTTCACGCGTCGAGAAAAGAAAGTCAATTATTTTCTTTTGAAGTCCAACGTGATCGACTTATGACATTCAACATTGTGATAGTTAATTTTATTGTGCAAGTCACACGAAAAGAGCTTTCACCGTTTTACCGAAAATGATTTACTTTCACTAGATGTGCATTAAAACGTTGTCGTAAAGTAGCCGAAACGTTTGGAAATAAATAAATTGCCTGTGACCGATAGACATTGTTGAAATGACGAAGGCTGAGTAAAAATAATGAAACATGTGAGTAATATAACGCACACACACACACACACACACACACAATATCTATGATTTATCTGAAACTTTAGACAGAATAAATATAGTTAGCATAGCGATTTATTTTCAATCATAAAAGTGACACGGTTAGCGTGGAGTAAAACCTCGTTTATCACGTTGTTTTGCACGCTTTATTATTTTCATTCCTGTAAATGACTGAATTTTAATAATCCCATTTAATTAATTAAAAAAAAAAAAAAAAAATACATTTATATTACTTACCTGTATTGAACGCGTGCAATTCCCATAAGTTTTGCTTAACCCGTATTTACACGCCCATGTCGTTAATCAAACACAATATAGGACAGAAACTAAACTATCGCGTTTTATTGAATGCGAGTTGTCCGCCACATAACTGGCGTGTAATTTGTTTATTTCATTTATTATTATTATTTTTTTTTTTGACTAATATAGATCTTTTTGGATTTACGATAACAATCAATTAATTGAATAAATATGTATAAATCAAACACAAAATAAAATTAGCTAGTGCGATTTCTACAGATTTTCCACATTTATATGTTGTAAGATTACTTCAAATATGAGCATAATATATAAGTTATATACCATCATTTATAAGTTAAATTATGTTCATAACACAAAAAAATTAATCATATTTACTAATTTTCAAATGGACACAGATTATTCTATTATTATCCATTCCAAAAATGATACTCAAAATTTCATCAATACCTTTCACAAAAGAATTTCAAATACAATGTTAATTTTTGTTGTTTTAATTTTTTTAGTGCATTTTTGAAGGTTTTTTAGGCATTTTTGCTTTTTTTTAGAATGTGTTTTTACAATGATGTTTATTTTTATTTTTTTATTTTTCTGTGTACAACTTTTCGTATAGAAATACTTGTCCAAAAGTTTCAATCAATAACTTTTTGAAACCGGATTTGCCTCTAGATTGTACTTTAAAGAGGTCATTTTTTGAATTTCTCAATTCTTCA
>JAIPRM010002895.1:9210-25986 GCA_025469315.1 Stegophylla sp. TES_Ste_2020
TGAATGTACGCGAAATAAAGAAAAAAACCGTAAAGTGACAATAAATCTCGCGGCCTTCGGTCGTGCACGATTCGTCATCAGAGCGTCTGTCTGCAATAAATAAATACGTAGCGCCGAACTCAAGTCCGTTCGAACGAACGTCGGACGTGCTTATCCGCGTCACAACATTACAAAACCGTGACATAATAACAATAATAGTAATAATAAAAACAATAAGAATGCGTGAATCGCGTAGAATTTGCATAATATTTTCTTGCGGCGCACACGCTATCGTGATAAGAATGACGTACCTTTTAATTAATTGTCGCGGGCATCCACGGCTGCTGCTACTGATAAGACGACGACTCCGCCACGTCTTTTCGGCCGGCGAAAAGGATTACGTGCGCGCGGTCGATATCGAATCGATTTGCCGATGTTTACGAAAACAAAATATTAATTGCCACCGGAATCATGTGATATTAGTTGGATGATAAACGAACAAAAACAACCGAACACACCGTCCAGACATGGAAAACGATATCATCGCTGTCGGACGACAACGGCGACTGCGTCGGCGGCGGTGGTGATACTAACCCGGCCCGATAGACTGGGGGGAACGATAATAATTATCGGGCGGACGGCCATGCTGTGAGAATTCCATTCATCGCGTGCGCTGTAGCAATGCTCACCGTGCGACGTTGCCGATACACGCCAACGGCAGACGGTGATTCACCGACGACGCCGTCGTAAGTCGTCCATTCGCCCCTCGAACGTGGTCCGTCTTTTGCTGAAGATCGATGACGACGAAATGAACGCCGGTAAATGGATACTTCGACGACATCACGGCCGTTTTAACGTTTAATCAACTGTAAACGTAATATTTTAACATCGATTCGTTTCTTTACGACCAAAATTTGGTGTATGTATGAAAGCGAGAAATGCCACAGTACATTGAGTACCGCCATAGACAGCATTACTGGATACAATTTTTTCACCCTCATCTCGATGAATCTGTCGAATTTCCGAAAAATTTTCTTTTCTCAAAATCGTATTCGTTTTTTATTCAGACACTGTACGTCTGTACCTAGTCCAGTACACAACAGAGACGTCGTAATCTTAGGGGAGGAGGCTAAGGAGTCTCTAGTCTTTGCCTCTGTAAGTTTTTCAGCTATTTGTGCCATATTGTTTGCACTTGGGTGGTCAGTTGGTTGTGATTGTTTTAAAAAATCGTATTTAGAAAATTATATGTAACCTGCTCGTTTTATTTTTATTCATCTATAAGTATTAATACTTAACATATTTAAGACGGGAAAATAAAATTCATCAACAAAGAAGACATGTCTGTAAGCCACATTCAGTTGTTTTCGTAATATTACCAACGACCATAAAATGATATCCTATCCTTTTTTATTTCTTCATAATGATAATTTTAATGTTGTATACAGGGTGTTTCATGAACATGCTCACCCCCTTTTTGACTGTACAAATGGAAAAATTTTTAATTTATTTGGAGGAATAAACTTTTTACAAAAATTATGTTTTCCATAATTTTATTTTTTCATGTCACCTTACGTATCCACTCCTATGGTGACGCAAATTTTTTTTTTTTTAAATTGGTTCAGCCGATCTCTATAATGATATAGATTGAGAATTATATTGTAAATATTTTGGTGGAAGGACATTTTTACGGACAAGAAGGAAGAAAGTAATTTTATTAATTATTTTATTTATTTATTTATTTTTTATATTTTTATAAATAAATAAATAATTACCAACAATTCAATTGTTATACTGGTGTATTAAATATAACTTTGATAATGACAGTTTCCTATAAGATAGAAAGCTACTATTCATTATACACAGAAAGAAATATAATTAATTATATGTTAACTAACCTCAAAATGGAACTACTAATTTCAAAGTACACATTTTATAAAGCTTCTTAAAAAAAATCTATTAATACTTTAAAATTTGATGTGATTGCCTTACCCACAAAAATATTTTATGGCAGACATAAAGGACCTATTGTACTAAAAAATGTACGTCATTAAGAATCTGCGTTCTGTAATGAATAATAATAATAGGTCCATTGATTAATCAGTAATTATTAGAAATGTAATGATGTCTATAATTTCTAATCAATAATTTTTACAAAATATCGTTTTCATACTTTTAGATTCTGAGAGATGGCGAAAAAGTTAATGGTTTTACAAAAATGTTTATTTTTTATTCTTAGGAGAGGAAACACTACACGAAAAAAAAACTGATCAGTACCTGTAGCGAAAAGAATATAGCTATAGAATAATAAATATATTTTAAATTTCAATGTATGTATTTTGCATGACCCATTGGTCAGGGCCCAGGGGTAATTATTATTGTAGTTAATTATATAAATACACGTTTACATACTTTTAATTATAGCTATTGCAACTAATAATAGGATCGATACTGGTAAGTAAGCGAGGTACTTGAATTGAATAATTAAAAAAGGTCTAAAATAAATAATTTGTTTTTATGCCTACTTATAATAAAAATGCATCTTATATAAACTTAAAATTTTTATAATTTCTAAATATACAATAGTATTTATCGTTTATCAACTGTATACCTAAGAACTGTAATGTCCATAATATTTACATATATTTTAACTTTTAAAAATTAATTTTATATTACTTTCAGTTAAAAATAAAATGATAATAATTTTTACGTTATTCTAAGTTACACTTAATCAATCGTAAAACAACGATGTCACATTACCGATTTCATTAGACATGGCCTTAAAACTATACCTGGATCTCCCTTCCCCGATATTCCTTCAGTATTTTAAAATAATTTTTGTGTTTCAATGTCTTTCCCCCTGTTTTGGATTCAGGTATCGAGTGGAATCTTATTGAAACAGCATCTTCCCAAAAAAGTTATACCCAGCCAGATAATTTTGTTTTAATTTCCGAAACAAACAAGTATTTTCTAATAGTTTGTATGTTGATGCATATAAGTAGGTACTCTATTCATAGACTGTAAATCTATTTTTAACATAGTAATTCTTCATTTTTTCGGAAATACTTTTTCAAATCGTTAAAATACATTTAGTTAACGTTACCGGTAGAAAATTGTATTGGTGTAATACTTTAAAGAGGTGATTTTTCGAAATTACCATCAGTTTTTCTAAAAACAATGAATAATTACCTCCAATTAGAGTCAAAATGTTAAAATATGCTGTAAACTAGATTTTATGAAATCGATTTTAGTTGTTTAGTTGTAACTCAATAAAGTAGTAGTAAAAGACCTTGACATTTTCAACCATTATCAAAAATAAGGTAGTACAGACTGAATAAAATTATCAAAAGAATGTTGACCACTTATTGAATAAATATATGATTTTAAAAAATATCATTGTTTTTATATAGATGTATAATAAAATTTTAAATTCTTTGTATTATGAGTTTAAAATGTTTTACTTACATATTAATTATTATTTTATTGTTCATGTTTTATTGTCATAATAGTATTTTAAATCAAATGGCGCAATGGTGTCAAACCCTATAATATTTTATTTACACTTAATTAATTAAATTAATTAAAAGAAAAATAAATCTTATTTTTTTCATAATATTTTAACTCAAATTTCACAAATTAAATATAATTAAATATATATAATAAATAATATATATATAATACAATTACAAAACTTATTTTTAATCCCTCTGCCCCTTAAAAAGTCTAGATACGGCTATATCACTATGTATAATATTATATAATATATTACACTGCTCTCCAAAGCTTAATTTGTATCTATAGTTATTAACGTTGATTACTATACGGAAAAAACGTCTTGCTACGCGGACGCGACATCGCTAGACGCAATTACGCGAACAATACCGTCCGGACGTCGCGTCGCCTCGTACTTGGCGGCGGCTGCGGTGTCTGCGCAACAAAATCCGCTCCGCGGCACCGCTATCCGCGTGGGCCCACAGCAGTTCGAGTACGTGGACCGCGAGATCGTGTTACGGAGAGTAAACCTTGAATGCACGGGCCACGTAGTCGAATGACCCTGGGCCCATTCCGCGACGTCTGGACTACCCTGTTCATGTAGAAAGATGTTTTTTCCCTAGTAACAACGGTTAATAACGTCCAAATATACAGAGATACATTTTCCTATTTTCTTATTATGTTAATTCTTTATATGGTGAACTAATTAAACACGTCTCGTATTACAAATAAATAAATATATTATATTCCTGATGAGATGGGGAAAAACCTGTTGCTCGAGCGCGTTATTAGTTCTATGCGTGATTCCAATGTATTAGAAATGGTGATGGTATTCTTCGAAAAATTATTTTGTTTTGTTTTTTAAATCGTTCAAATCAACAAGCACTGCTTGTTGAAAAAAATTCATTTATACAACAGGGGACTTTTTTCGTGGTTTTTTTACCAAGAATTGTTCCCATTTCAGTGGCGATATTTAACGTTGCGGGCCACGACTATGGATCGACGGGAAGCTCTCAAATAGATCGCGCCGTTGCAGTGCTGGTAGAGCCGAATCTGAGGAAAGACAATCCGGGGCACATGCCCCGGGTGATAATCAAGGAGGTGCGCGAATTTCAAATAATATGAAATAAAAAATTAATTGACATACCGAATAAAAATTTACTCATTTTATAATGATATATAGAGTGCGGATTTTGAAGGCATTTGCTTTTTTTTCTATAGCTCTAAAACGAAACTAGTTAGCTACAAATTCGATTTATACCACGTAGAATAAAATTCACGACATTTTATTTTGCTTTAACTTGTTTTTTTTTGTATTTTAAAGCTTTTTAGGGTATTTTTGGGCACTTTTTTTGGCTTATAAGTTACATTTTTTCAAAATGTGTTCTAAATAAACGTATTTTGAAAGATTAATTCAGTTTAAGGAGATTTTTTTTTTTGAAAACTTGAAAATAAATTAAATCGTTCTAAAACTCTGATGATATAGGTAAATCATTTTGTAACTATTTTTTAACAAATTTTGATAAAATTAGGTATCTTAAAAAGAATAAATCTAATTTACAGACAAAATGTGGAAGAAAAAGAACAGCATATTTATATACTCATAATTTAATAAACTAATAAATTATTTATAATACGTTTTTCGTAATTAATATGTATATTTTTTATTAAAAACCCCATTGTTAAAACTTTTTTTAAAGCTTTTTTGGAAGATTTTTTTGAGCTTTATTACTTTATTTTAAGTGTTTATTTTTAAATTTTTTATTGCTTTAAAATCGATACTCTTAATGATGTATATAATATGTCCGCGCACACAAGATCTGCTCCGCGGCCGCCGCTATTCGAATGGGCCCACGGCCATTCGACTACGTGGCCCGTGTACACAAGCTATACTCTCGGTGACGTGATCTCGTAATCCACGTACTCGAACTTCTGTGGGCCCACGCGAAAAGCGATGGCCGCAGAGCGAATCTTGTTGCGCAGACACCGCAGCCGCCGCAAAGTACGAGGCGACGCGACATCCGGAGGTACTATTTGCGTAATCGCGTCTAGCGATGTCACGTCCGCATAGCAAGACGTTTTTTCCATATAGTAATAAACGTTAATAACGTCTATATACAGTGATACATTTTCTTATTTCCTTATTATATTAATTTGTAATACAATGTAATTGGACCCGTCCTATATTAGAAATAAATAAATATAATATTGTATTCCACACGAGATGGGGATACCTGTTGCTTCGTCTTTTGCTTACATTGTTAATTCTATGCGGTCTTATACGCACAGAAACTGTTGATACTCGGGATTTACTCGGTCTGCAACTCATCTAGTCATCTATGGCTAAAAATATTTAATTATTATATTATTATTAATTAAATATTTAATATTATTGGACCGAAACTCAGGGGTAAATTAGAGACCAATATAAGTATGAGGGGAAAAATTATTTTGTACCCCTAGGCGTTTGATATTTTATGTAAGTATAAATAACTTCCAAAAGATTTTCATCGCTTCACTCGGATAGTAGCTTATTGGAAAAATTATCATAAGATTATTAAAAAAAAGTTATAAACAACATTATCTTCACTCGTATTTTAGACAGATGGATAGAGACAGAGTATTTTAGACTTCAGACTCAGTTTGAGTTGAGTGAAGATAATGAAGTTTATAATTTTTTTCTGTAAGCATTTTGAATGGAAACGTACAAATATTATCCGAACAATTTTCCGCCCCGAGAAAATGTCCCTTTTGCCCCCCGCCTAATGCACTCCTGAAAAGGTGTGTGTATATATATATATATATATGAGAGTGTGAGTATATGTATACATTAGTGGAACTAGGACATTTTCGTCTGGGAAAAATATGTTAAAATTATACCCTATCATAGAACCATTCCTACAATTTTTTTCTTAAAATAAGCATATCTATTTATTGAATTCTAAACGCATTATTAATAACAAAGTTTAAAAAACCAGACATACTTCGCACCATGTATTCTTCAGTTCTTCACTCTTCAGGTGAGATTTGGTGGGTCTATTAAATTTTAAAGAATCGATAAATCATTTCTTTAATAAATTAATTCTGAGTGGAGCTTCAGTTTATATAAGACTATTTTACTTAAAAACTATAAAATAAGTGCATTTTTTAAAATTTGTCATTAAATATTATCTATCTATAATTAAATTGTCATAAAGTTTGGATTCAAAAATAGTTTAAATCCCATTTTTGCCAAATTTTGAGTAATTTTTCCAAACTTGTGGAGAAATTAATGAGAATTTCAAAAAATTATCTCCCAGAAGTATCTAAATGAACAAAATTGTAATTCAAACAATTGCTAGTCGAAATTTTTGAACAAGTATTTCTATAAGAAAACGTGTATACATATATAGAAAAATAAAAATAAACATCATATAAAAACAATAGCTTCTACGCTCTACTTAGAATCTAAAAAAAATATGTACATGTTTCTAATTATTTCTTATATTTTTCTATACTACAGATTTTGGATGCTTTTTTTACTAAATCCTCCAACCACTCATTTTATTAAATTAATTTATAAAGATAATTAATTATCTTATATTAACTTATTATTTTTGGAAGTTTGATTAATCCGGAATTATCCGGTTAAGATTATCCGGAATCACGATTATAATTTATTAGAGAACAGTGAGTACAAATGATAGATGTTATACAAAGTAAACAACAAATGCAATGTAATGAATTTTATTATAAGCAATTTATGTAAAATAAAAACTTCTATCATAAAACACGAACAATAGGCAACATAAATAAAATATTAATTATTTTATCCGCCAATCAATATAATTGTTTATCTGCTGGTAAGTGTAACCAAAAATTACGCCCGGGGATCAATCCCCATCTTCCTCCCTTTGTTATATAAGAAAACTTATTAAATACCTACTTATAAAAATAATGTAAATTCATTTAACACTTCCACGTTATTGAATGAAAATTGGAGTACCTACCTATATTGGATAACACACAAGTTTAATTCAATGTCTATTATATAAATTGACAATTTGTCATGGTATTCACTATTCTACTTAGGAGATATAATCTCATCATGAAACATTTTCAATTATTAGTAATACAATTCTTGTGATATATATATATATATATGTAATGACAAATAATATACCTAGTCTAAAATATACTAACTACAAAGAGTACCTATAATTGACGAGTCAATAGAAAACAGAATCTGTTCCAAACAATTTTTTTTAATTATGATTTGTTTATTTATGTTAGAGAGAATATGCATCTTTATTACTATACAGTCCAGTCCCAAGGTTTCGAGGAACCTTAGGCACAGTTTTATAAAATCACTAAACAACGATAAAATACTATTCACTTGCACATCTTAACAAATATTGTGACAGATATAAATGCTCGACAGTATTTTACAGTAGGTAACAACAATAACAAACGTAATTTTTTAGACAACTACTAATTTATACTGTATAAGATATATATACATATATCTTATATATATTCAATCTCTTAGGTAATTTCGACGACAGCCCAAATAATATTTTAGACAAAAAAAATTTAAACATATATCGCACCATAGAATATAAATAATGCACCATGGGCATTCTCCGTTCTTAGTGATTGTGTTCAATGGTGTATTTATGAAGGGGACAAGGTGAGTAATTACATCCCTAACCTCTACAACGACCTTTTTTTTACTGCTGTTTAAGTTATTAAAAATATATATATTTTTAAAACCGCGTATATAGAACTTCACGTGCCTATACATCTGACAGACACGGACAGATATCTTGACTGACCATATTATTACTTGCATATTATATTATTTTAAATATTATTATCATTGTAACCATAAAAATTAAACAGAAAAAATCTTCACATTTACCTTCAATATATTTATAGATGAAATGAGAAAATTCTGTCATTTGTTTTGTAATTTGCAAAGTATATAAAGTCTGCTTAATATATTTTTAGGCATTTAATTTTATTAAGTCCTCCCCTAATAAATTTCCTTTTGGCGTCCATGTACCTAGGTGTTGTTAGTATTATTTATTTTAATAAAATAATTGCATTAATGCATACTTTTTGAATGTGAGTACTGTGTATGTATGTTATATTAAATGTGTTTGTACATTTTTTTTGAGATAGCATATAAACAGTAAAATGGTACACGACTTTTTAATAGGCAAATTTGTTATGCACCAAAAGAAAATCTATTCAGTATTAAAATATTCATTGAACATTGCCCCTTTAACCCTAATACCCTAAAATCCTACGTCACTGGGTATGTTGAATTTTACATAAAAAAGTTTTTTTCGATTTTGCATACAGTGTCCGCGGTGTGGAAATAATACAATTGAGAGTACAAAGTGTCCGTTTCTCTATTTTTATATTCCTAATGAGGAATAGATTGATTTTAAAAGGCAATATAAAATGTGGATTTTTTTATCTATTTGTCTATTTTATGTATGCTCAGTATAGTAATCAGAAATCTATAAACCAAAAATCCAATAACATAAATATAAAACTGGACACACTTTCATCATGGATATTTTTCATTCATCGGATGAAATTTGATGACTGTGTCTAATTTTAAAGAAACTATAAATCATTTCTTCAATAAAACAATGCTTCAGTTTATATTGGACAATTTTATTTCAAAATTATATAGTTTATTGATAGGCATTACAAAAAAAAAATTATTTTGAACACGACCAGTTTTATATCCTAACTATTAACCGAGAACAGGAAAAAAACATTTTAATGAGAAAATTTTAAAGAAAAAATTGCCAAAAATGCTTATTTCACATTTTAAAAATTGTTTTTCTCCAAAACATTTTTCATATTATTGTTTATCCATATTTCAATTTTCATAAAGTTATTGGATTAAAAAAAGATAGTTATTGGCGTTTTTGTCAAAATTTGGGTAGTTTTTCACAAATTTAAGAAAAACTATTGAGAATTTCGGAAAATTGCATCTTTAAAATAGTATAAGAGCCAAATTCTAATTTAAGAAGTTGTTGGGTGAAGCTTTTAGACAAATATTTCTATACGAAAAAGTGTTTCCGGAAGATAAAAACAGCAAAAGAAACGAACATCATTGTAAAATCACTAGCTTCTTCAATAATTAACCAAAATGTTCTAAAACCACAATATTTAAGTTGATTTTAACAATATAAGTCTTCTTGAATTATTCCTCTCTCTCTTCTATTTGCCTTATTTGTTAACTCCGTTGCCTCTGTCCTTCAATCATCAAAACTACTTGTCTACGCTGATGATATGAAATTGTATAGGCAAATTAAATCGAAATCTGACTGTCTCTTCCTACAAGAAGACCTAAATTCTTTGATTACATGGGGAGAATCCCTTGGCTTCTCTCTTTATGTTAAAAAATGTTTGGTTTTTACCTTCTATAGGTCCTGTTTGCTGATTAAGTTTACACACCATATCTATGATGTTCCCATATTACAAGCCATAGACTCTATCCATGACCTAGATTTCACCTTCACCCACTAAAATAAATAAAAAATCTTTCCCCAAATAAACACATTGAAGAAATATGTTGTAAGGCACTGAATGTCCTTGGATTTATCCTGTGTGTCTGTCATGACTTCAAGTTACTTACGTCCTTAAAATCCTTAAATTGCGCCCTTCAACCCATCTAAGAATATGGGATTGTTCTTTGGGACCCCTTATCATCAAGTGCGGGTGCTATAATTGAGCTCATCCAGCGTAAATTCTAACGCATTGTCACGTTCCACCTTAATATTTCCCACCCTCTTTATGACTACTCCCTAGTCTTTCACGCTCTTTATCTTTCAAAACTTTCTGACCATAGACATTTAGCCAACATTTCCTTCTTTCATAATCTCCTTTCTGTCCAAATTTGATTTCCCTGATATTTTAAACCAAATCAACTTCAAAGTACCCTCTCGTCAAACACGTTCTATGGCTCCCTTCTTTATTCCTTGTTCTTCAATAAATTTTCTTATTAACTTTCCCATTGTCTGCCTGATACGCACCGCAAACCACGACCCCTCTTTTTTAGTGTAAAATTGTGGTTATAATATGTACTGTTCTTGTGTATTTGGGCTTATCCATGTATTTATATTAAAATAAAATAAATAAATAAATAAATTTTTTTTCTACATAAAAGTAACTGCAGAGATTATATTATATAAGTGGTGGTAATAGAGTATGTTATGAAACTAAAAGTTTTATCTCCTAATAAATTATATTTTAAGTAATGTTTAGATTCTGGTCCTGTTCAGAGTAAAATGTAAAACAGCAACCATATTGATGGTGTAGCGAACAAATGTTGTAAGTAATGTTTTATTAATTTTACAGGAGAGTGATTTTAAAGTTTGTACAGCTCTAGCAATGATATAGCAATAGCTAAATGGCAATGACATCTAGAGGAGTAAATATGAAGTCTACACTTACAACATTTGTACACAATGTGTGAAATGATAATAGCAACAAATCTATGTACTTAATTTTAATCTTATATTAAATATTTAGAAGATATTTGAAAAGTTTTTGTTTGATTAAACTAATGAGAAGCTCAAATATACAGTAACTGTAAATAAAATAATTTTAAATGTAAACATCAAACAAATTGCAATACAAAGTTGATTAACCAATAAATTTTATATTTTATAGAAAATCATATTGATCATAGTTTGTAATCAAGTACATATATACTATAAAAATAATATTTAATAATCAAAAACAAAATTTAAAATTAAATTACTTTTTACAAAATAAAACAATACAAACACACATAAGTTGTATTTAGATACTTACAACAGATTCATTTTGATGTTATTCTTCAGTGTTAATTGATGTACAATAATTATAATATTGGAACAGAAACAAATTACAATAATAACTTAACGGAATTTTTTACATATATTTCAAAATTTATATTTTGGTAAAAGAAAATTTATTTGTTTAAAAATTATTTATTTTCCTAATCCACCCATTAAATTACCAAGACCTCCACCAGCACCTTGTTGTAACTGTCGCATAACATTTTGCAATCCAGGCATGCCACCTACAAATTATAAGAGTAAATTAATATATACAGTTATAATTAAATTAAAGTATAAGAAGCAAAAAATTTAATTACATTTTTTTCAGATAGAAAATGTTAAATTTCATATATCTTATGTATTGAACAAAATTTTAAAATGAAACAAAACTATTTCATTTTGGCTATTTAAAATTTATAATTTGTTTAACATACCAATTTGCTGTAGAACTCTGGGGTCCATCATTTTTGTAATTTGTTGATTGAGCTTAGCCATTTGTGATGGATTGACATTTTTAGACATATCACCGCTCTTAAATAATCCTTTAATTCCACCCATTTTTTTAACAACACCAGCAAACTTTGTATATTGTGATATAAGCTCTCGTACTTCACGTTCTGTAACACCAGCTCCTTGTGATACTCTAATTATACGTCCTGGTTGTTTTGTAAACAATTTTGCTCCATCTCTATGATCCAGTTCTATACAATAAAAATGATAATTTTGTTTATGCTTCATATATGATACATTTTTATTAAATAACTCACCTCCATCATTCATACTGTCCATTATGGTCATGAGCTTTTTTAATCGGGCCATTGATTCCATTTCACTACCTTTAGATAAAAAGTCTTGACTGAATCCTGGTATCATACCCTAAAATATAAAAATAATTCTTGAGCCACATTGTTAACAATTTCATTTATAGATAAATAGTTACCATGATTTGAGAAAAAGGACCCATCTTCATAATATTCTGAAATTGTTCGTACATATCTCTAATTGTAAATTGCCCATGTTTTATTTTTTCAATCAACTCTTCATTGTCTTCTAGTTTTAATTCATTAACTTTATCAATGAGACCTTCAATATCACCCATACCTAGCAACTTGGATACAAATGGTTTGGTTTTGAATGGTTCAAAATCATCTATATGTTCACCAGTACCAATGAAAATAATTGGACTTTTTGTAGCTGCCACACTAATTAACAAATTTTTTTTTTTAAAGTACTTTTTAAAAAGTTTTAATGAAATTATTTATCAAAACTATTGACGATACATTTTAATTCAATAAAAATTATTCAACAAAAATGAAAATAAAAATTACGCGCTAAGTGCTCCTCCTCCTTTTGCATGCCCATCAAGTTTAGTGATAACTACAGAACCAATGTTGACTTTTTCTTTAAAAGCTCTAGCTTGGCCTTCACAAGCTTGACCAATCGTTGCATCCATAACAAACACTATATTGTCAGGTTTCTATAGTAAATTATCAATTGATTATTGTAATTGTAATACAATATTATACAATTAATTAATAAACAAGCTCACAATAGAATTTGACACTTGCAACATCTCTTCGAATAAGGAAGCTTCTTGTTTATGTCGTCCACTTGTATCAACTACAATTATTTCAAAACCCTCTTTTTTAAACATATCTACACCATCTTGAGCAATTACAACAGGATCTACTTCTGTGTAACTGTAAATTAATAATTTATGGTTATACTTATATATTTTACCTTTGCCTCATAACTTTTAAAATACCTTTTTAACATAGATAGGACAGATTAACAATAATACTAATTTAATTGGATTACATACCTTCCATAAAAAGGTATTTGTGCTTTAGTAGCATTTTGTTTTAGCTGATCATATGCACCAGCTCGAAAAGTATCCGCACATACAAGACAAGTTTTCCAATTCTTTTTTAGATAGTAATATGCTAATTTAGTACATGTTGTTGTTTTACCAGAACCTTGTAAACCGACAAACATGATTATATTTGGTCGGCCTTTTACGGGCTGATAAGATTTAACACCTGGATCTACTAACTGAAAATAAATCCTTTTATAAAATACTTATACACTTATTACTGATTAATTTTCAATTATCATACTTTCACTAATTCTTTAAACACTGCACTCTGTATCATACGCCTCTTGTTCAGGCCACCAGCCATCTCATCAAAGTCAATAACATTGCGTACATTTTCTCTAAGTTTTTTGACTAGCATAACATTGACGTTGGCTTCTAATAACGCAGCGCAAATATCTTTAAGCATGGAATTCAACACCTAGTGAACATAAAATTTGTTTCAAAATAACATAAAAATGTGCTATAAAATTGTCATACCTCTTCATTAATGATGCTGGCATTGTTCAAACCCCGAAGGGCCGAAGTGATCTTACGGCCCAAATCGGCCAAAACCATTTTGTCACTGCTTTATTAAAAATATTAAAAGTTAATTATTTAGCCATGTAAAATACATGTTTTGAAATTTCACTTTTTATCATCAATTTGATAAGAACCCTACTACGTATACAGATCATTAGATTCAATTTACAATATCATGAGCGGATCATTTCTACAGTGCCACCAAATATGTAAATAATAATTATCAAAATCAAAAAAAAAATGTTATATTTTCATGAAATAGGTATAGTAATTATGCCACATGGTCCATCTTGGATCCTAGTCTGTAACGTTTATTTTATAAACCACAGATATTATTATTATATATATCTGGTTAGGTATATAACTGTGCTATGGTCTTAATTCTTATTAATCTAAAGTGGTGTTACGTTGCCAAATGCAAATAAGAAATATTATAATGAAATACAAAATTCTCTTTCATGATGCAAATACTTGAGTGTAAATAATTATTATAGAATCATTAATATTTACAATTATTCTTGAACTATTATTAAACAATGTTCATCACAAATTTTAAATAAAAGTCGCACTAAATACTAATGTCTGATACAATAAATTCCAAATACATTTTTGGAAATTAGTTTATGGCAATTTTTACTGACTGAATGAATCATCAGAAATCTTAAGTATTTTGTCTTATGTTCATCGATTAATAATTATTCATGATAAAACAAATTATTAATTAATTGTTTCATCATGTTATTATTATTGTTAAACCCATAGACATATGGTCTATGGTTATACCAGCTGTCAGTGGCAACAATTTTAATATTATATTGTACAAGAAATGACACCCTGTAAGTAATTTTACAGTTGATCTTATCAACTTCAGTTGTTATCAAATTTAAATCGTGGAATGATTTCCCCACATCACATATTATTCAGTTATTCACATTTTACTTTTAGTTTTTACAACAATTGTAAATTTATGATGCTCTATTATTATGTAATATTAGTAAGGTTTACATAGTATAAAAAAATAGAGTAACTACTTGGCAGTATTAAAGTACTATTTATCAATTTAATATAATTAATAATAATGCATTTATGAAAGTAAAATCATCTATTCAAAAACAAACCCTTACTTAATGAACTATTTTTTCATTTTTATTGTTTAGAATGATTTTTAAATAATTCTCCTATTTAAATACCTGAACTCATTTTAAATGTCTTCAATGTTTGAAATAACCGACTTGCAAAGTATGTAATACTTAAATATTTATTATTTACATGTTATTTATTTAATTGAAAGTAACTTAATTTATGTCATTTTTACATTAGAAATAGGAGTTGGCTTAGCCGGTTTCGGCATATCCTTCCTATTCCTCGGTATGTTGTTGCTGTTTGACAAAGGACTTTTAGCTATTGGAAATGTAAGCTATAAGCATATTTATATGAAATGTTTTTTTAATAAATTCTTAAAATGGGTACTGGAACAACCAAAACACACTTCAAATTTTTGTATAAACCAAGAAGTTAAAAAAATAAGTGTTGGGAACATATTACATTAATAGTTATCAATATCATAGAATATTATTTCATCATTACTTAATAAAAATACGATTTATTAATTTTAGATACTATTTATTGTGGGTCTAAGCTGTGTAATTGGTGTGCAACGAACACTAAAGTTCTTTTTTCAAAGACAAAAAATCAAAGCATCTGTGTCATTTTTTGGAGGGATTTCAGTGGTTCTCATTGGATGGCCAATTGTTGGAATGTTATTGGAAATTTATGGATTCATACTTTTATTCAGGTAATTTAAATTTTTGTTTGCCCTGTGCTAATAATTACTTAGGATTTGCCATAAGATAATATTCACTTAAAATTACAATAACAATATCTTTTTTTATATAGGAATGCAAATTTTTTCAATCATTAATTTATTGAAATAGTATTAAATATTAATGTGTATATTTTTATACTAGAAAAATTGTATTTATCATGGTCATTAAACAGTCATTATTATATTGTTGATTAACTTAGCACTAATTTCTCTTTTAAATTTTCCTCGAACACTAACGAATTCCTTGAACCTAAAGTTTTAGCAGTGTTTTTGTCAATCTCAAATCATTGAAATCAAAGGATCTTATCTAAAGAATAATCCCGAAATTTAGTTTTCTCAATTAATAAAAATGTAGCTAACACATTTAAAAATCATTTAATTATCTAGATTCTAGAATATCAACAGCAATGACATAGTAAGGATTTTCTAATGGAGGGAGGGGGACAAGTTAGTAAATTTACCCAGTGGCTATGCTAGAGTAGGGGGAGGGTTGAAATGTATATAATTATGCTATATATATATATATATATATATATTTATATGCTTTATATCAAGGATTTGGACCCGAATCATTAATTCAGGTGTTTTGGGTTATTAAACATTTATGTTTAAGTCGGGTGTTAAAAAATATATGTATAGTGTATATGATTTTATTTGCGAGTTTAATGCAAATTTGACATAATAATCAAATTTTATTTTAAAAATAAATTAAATGCAAAATTTAATCGATCATTTTTTTATCAAAGTAACATATACATCAAACCTCAATTAACTTCATTAACTTATTGAAGAACTTAAAAACTAAAGATATTTATGTTGTAACTGTTTGGCAAATGAATTTTCAATCTTATTTTAATGTTGTAAACGATCATTCATTAGTTGGAAATGTTACTGAAAGTGTTGTTAAATTCTATAAAAGTTTAAAAATAAATAGAAAAAGCGGACATACTTCGCACGACGGGTGGTATTTTCTTGACGGGCGTATTAAATTTTAAAGAAACGATAAATCATTTCTTCAGTAAAACGATTCTGAACGAAGGAAGTTAATAATATAAGAAAAAAAATGCAAAAATTTGAAGTGCCGGGCGGGAATCGAACCCGGTACAGTCAACGTCCAGAGCCTGGTACGTTACCACTCGGCCACAAACATTATTTGATCTTGTAGGTGAAATAGTAGGTATTTAATATAATAACCGAAAATATTGAATTTTCAAAATATAATAAAATAGATAGAAAACTATTGTTGCACGTGGATTTTA